>CM050163.1:556440603-556560603 GCA_027410445.1 Discoglossus pictus
TGTCTCTCCCCTCACCCCTTGTCTCTCCCCTCACCCCTTGTCTCTCTCCTCACCCCTTGTCTCTCCCTTCACCCCTTGGCTCTCCCCTCCCCCTTGTCTCTCCCCTCCCCCTTGACTCTTCCCTCTTCTCTTTCCCTTCACCCCTTGTCTCTCCTCACCCCTTGTCTCTCTCCTCACCCCTTGTCTCTCCCTTCACCCCTTGTCTCTCCCTTCACCCCTTGTCTCTCCCCTCCCCTCTTGTCTTTCCCTTCACCCCTTGTCTCTCTCCTCACCCCTTGTCTCTCCCTTCACCCCTTGGCTCTCCCCTCCCCCTTGTCTCTCCCCTCCCCCTTGACTCTTCCCCCTTGTCTCTCCCCTCCCCCTTGACTCTTCCCTCTTGTCTTTCCCTTCACCCCTTGTCTCTCCTCACCCCTTGTCTCTCTCCTCACCCCTTGTCTCTCCCTTCACCCCTTGTCTCTCCCTTCACCCCTTGTCTCTCCCTTCACCCCTTGGCTCTCCCCTCCCCCTTGTCTCTCCCCTCCCCCTTGTCTCTCCCCTCCCCCTTGACTCTTCCCTCTTGTCTTTCCCTTCACCCCTTGTCTCTCCTCACCCCTTGTCTCTCTCCTCACCCCTTGTCTCTCTCCTCACCCCTTGTCTCTCCCTTCACCCCTTGTCTCTCCCTTCACCCCTTGTCTCTCCCCTCACCCCTTGTCTTTCCCTTCACCCCTTGTCTCTCCCCTCCCCCTTGTCTCTCCCCTCCCCTCTTGTCTTTCCCTTCACCCCTTGTCTCTCTCCTCACCCCTTGTCTTTCCCTTCACCCCTTGTCTTTCCCTTCACCCCTTGTCTCCCCCCTCGCTCCTTGTCTCTCCCATTCCCCCTTGCTTATCCCTTTCCCCCCAGTCTTATCTTTCCCACTCTTCTCTTTTTCCCCACTTTTGTCTTTCCGCCCTCCCCTGTTCCTGACTTCTATACGCCGGCCTGGGTGGACAGGGGACAGACAAGGGGTGAGGGGAGAGACAAGGGTGGGAGAGACAAGAGGGTAGGAGGGAGCCTGGGGGAAGGCACAGGAGTGTCCTAAAAGTCCATTTTTGTAAGGTGGCAAATTTGAAACACACCTTAACTTTTCACAGATTAAATTTGGATAAAAAGTCTGGCTTATTTTAGGCCAATACGGTATGTCTAGGGGTTGCTGTTTAATCTGTGCAGAGGAGACTTGACTAGCATTTTGAGTCTGGTCTGCCCTTAGGGTTGGGGACAGACTCATATGTTTCATGAGGTTTTTCTCTGTTATGGCACAAGTGACTGCACCCCAGTGGGCACCATCCCACAGGGAACACAATTAACCAACAATAGGGTTCCTTTTATTTATTTAATGACTGGTTAGCAATAAAATCACTAGAGGAATACAATAAATTCAATGTAGATTTTTAAACTTAAATTTGAAGTTTAGAGTTTCAGACCTCACCAGATCTGCTTCTCTCCACCCCTATCACGTGCCCCGGGGTGGGAGTAGCAACTGTATCTGTTGTTCTGATAATATTGTTTATTTGTCTCCTTCCCTGCAGTAGCTGTCCAGGCAAATCTACAAACATATATAGGACAGACTTCTGAGAAGATTCCTTTTCACCTCTAGACACCTAACAGGTGGTGGAAAGAAACACATTTACTGGAAGCAAAATACTAAGTTCAAATGTAACTTTGAAAAACTGCCTTGAATTTATTATCCTGAAATACATATCCAGCCACCCACATGGACTAGAACAGTATTGTATTCATTTATATTATTTTGTATTTGCGGTTTTGAGAGTCCAATCGCATATCAGACCCCAAACGCTAATTGATTGACATGTAGCCTCCATGTTTTACTGCCGTAATGATGGCGGTCTGATTTTCTATAGGCTGTTTCTAAATGGGTAGTTATGGCCTTCCTTAATTGATCAGGTCCCGCCCTGAACTGCTATATACAAGTACATGGTTTCGGCTTTCGGCCCCTAACTTGCGGGCTTGTTCAATTGAATAGCACCGGAATTGTAGCAGAGTTTAAGCCCGCAGACATACGGCCTGTATACTAAAAGATGTGGGCTTCTATTCGAATTGGGCTCCAAGATTTCAACAAGTGGATCAATCAGAATGAATGTAAGTGATTAATCCATGAGTGCTAAAGTAGAGAGAACCTGAAGACAAAATTCCTCATGGGACAAAGTTGTCTACCATTGCCTTAATGTTTACCACGACAATGTCCCTTCAACGAGCGTCTCTCATTCTTTCTTCATGTTAAAGATTTTACACAATTGTTAAAGTTTTCTTACTGGAAACCAGAAAAAAATATGGATACCACTGAATAAAAGAGTAACAATCCTTGTAAATTATGTAAATTCACCTTAAAGGACCTCTGTAATTGTCCAGCTTGAATGACCTTTTATATTTTGTATACTCAGCTATTGTTCACTTGCATGTGGAAATGAGTGTTGGTCTGTGTGTGATACGAGACATTATGAGTCCTTGGGGAAAAGTCATGGAAGGAGGTCTACTGCAAGCAAGAATGAACTAAAAGTGACCACATGGACGAGAAGCCCGCCCCTCAGGGGCACGCACAGATGGAAATACTATTATCAGAGAGGCAGCTTTGTACAAGTAATTAAGATGTGCACATGAGATTAGTAGACATTGGGCCTTATTCAGTTAAGCAATTGTTGTTTACTGGAGCCCGTAAAGTAGCCCGTAATTTGCTATTCAATCTGAGTCTTTTACCTACCCGCAAACGATCTGCGGGTCACAATTGTCAAAATCGTAACTCCGTCCCATCCAATCCTTTGATCTTTCAAGCCTGTAAATGTTACAATCGCAAATCGCTATTCAATTGCTACAATTCCTCAAGCCCGCAAATATTCTCACACCCATAAATGGCAAATATACAAGAAAATCCTACGGGTACCAGATAGGACTTGCAAAGGCGTTAAACACCTGATCGTAGCTCTGTAAATGCAAATCAAAAATCAATACGGGGAAAGAGATGAAAGACATTAGAATTAATTGCACAACAGTCTCAAGCTCGCAAATCTGCAACCAAAAATTATATTTTGCATGTTTAATTTTCGTGTTATATCAATCTCAAGAATCAATGAGTTAATACATATCAAGCCACCCACATGGACTAGAACATTTCCTTCATTCATTTGTATTATTCTGTACATTACCATATTGCGAGACTGATCGCATATTTGACTTCTAAACGCTTATTGATTGACGTTTAACCACCATGTTTTACCAACGTAATGATGATGATCTCATTTACTATCGGCTGTTTCTAAATTGGTAGTTACGGCCTTGCTTAATTGATCATGATCGCGTTTTGAAATGCTACTTATGGGCGCATGGTTTACGCTTTCGGCTTTCGGCCAGGTAGTTGCGGTCTTGTTCAATTGAATCGGTCTGTAACTGTAGCAAATTTCAAGCCCGCAGACTTACAGCTGGTATGGAGGCAACTGCTGGCTATTGAATAAGGCCCATTGTATAGTGAATACTAATCATCTAAAGAGATTTTATTAATGTTTTTTTTTTGGTTTAATATTGGTACATAGGTTGGCACAGGGGTGCCATATTGGAAACCAGGAGATTTCCATTACGGTTTCACAACTCTACTGACATGAGATGGTACATTGTTGTTTTAGGGGGTTCCACACACTTTTCTTCCATCTTGATCACTACGTTGTTGTGGTGAAGGTGCTTGTGTACCTCAATAGAGCTGTGAACTATACCATGTAGGATCATCTACGTTGGGCATTTCATAGCAGGTCATACAAATCACAGTCCACTGTAGAAGGAACTGGCAACTCACTCTAGTATCTTTGATAGGAAAACCTTATGTATATATGGTTATGGAGAGTTGGACACGACTGAACAACAATAAAAATACTAAAAATGTTCATAAAAAATGAAAACATTATACTTTCTATGGATCTTTAGAGCAGGAGGTCAATAAAACTGTATAATGAACCAAGTCATTTTTTATGGTGTAGGAACTAGAGAAGGGAAATGCATATTAGTGTTTCTATAGACGGGAACTCCGAGTAAAACCGTTGGAATTAAATAAAGATCATGTTGGCCAAATCCAATCATATTAAAGCAGTGTGCACAACATGATAACCACAATGTAATGTAACAACCATTACTAAGATTTTTGTTTAACCGTTCAGTCGTGTCCGACTCTCAGTGATCCTATGGACCTCATCCCACCAGCATCTTTTGTAAGGTTGTGCACATCCATAAGGTTTCCTGGGGAAATAGATTCGTTGAGGTACACAAGCCCCTTCACCAATAGCCCTATTAAATTTCCCTCACGTGTAAAACTGTAGCCCGTAACGTAGCCCGCAAGACTTGCTGCTATTAAATTGGCCCGTAAAGCAACCCGCCAACGACTTGCAGTGTAAGAGCAAGAAAAAGCGACAGGAAATTTGAACTGCGGGCCCGCAAATCCTTTGATCTGTCAAGCCCGTAACTGTTACGTTCCAATCACGCTATTAAATTGCAACACAAGTTTTTTTAAATCTGACCTCCATTTTTCAGTGACGTAATGATGACGATATCTGTTGCCATTGGGTTTGACTAATTAATCATGTTCACGGCCGCACATTCAACGTGCGACAAATGGTTTACGGGTTTGCGTATCTGGGCCATAACTCGTGGCCTGGTTTTAGTTAATAGCTCTGTAACACAGCCGGATTTCAAGCCGTTGATGCTACAGGCTTGGGGCCTCATTCTATTAGCGGCCGCAGCCGTTGCGGGGCCGCAAGGACCGGCCGCAAGCTATTCTGCTATTCTATTCCCTTACGGCCGGGGATTCCGGCAGGCTTGCGGACGGTGCCTTGCTATCTCTTGCGGCCGCTCGCGCCGGAGGAAAGCCTTTGATCTAAAACGGCCGCAAGAGATTTGCAATTCAATTGCTCCGGGAAACCTCTCTGCAAGGCTAAAAGCGAGCCGCAGCTTACTTGCAGGAAAGAGGTCTCGCTAGCACCAATTAAGCACATAAAATAGCTCAAATAAAGCCATCCTGCACTTTGAGAAGACTATAAAGGGATTTTAGGTGTTAGAAAAAATAGCACATAATTACCCTATACTCAAATCCGTAAAATATTTTATTTTTAATATCCGTAAAATATCCATGTAAAAAGTCCAGAGTGCTTGGAGCACCTCAGACCCGCCCACGCCGCAGATGGAAAATAAACAGTTAATTTGAACTCGGGTTTGGCCAGATGTGCAAGCTTGAGAGTGGGTTCCTTTTAATCCTCATGTCCCCCAATATGATCCCTAGCATTTACAGAGCTGTACAGTGCAGGCTTGAATTTATTTTTGAGTTTTTATATTTCACAGCTTACGTCCGGTTCCAAGATATGCGGCCGGCCGTAAGGGGAGATCCTTGCGGGGCCGTATAATAGAATCGCGAGTTAACTGAACCCCCGCAAGGAATCGCAGCCTTACGGCCGATTTACGGCCAATAATAGAATGAGGCCCTTGGAATTTAATAGGGTTGCAAGATAAGGTAGCGATCCAGTTCAGAGAGACGGAATCCTAACAACTCTGAAGGGCCACTGTAGACCCATACAGGGAATATTTGTTTGGTTTAAGGCAGTTAAAAAAGAGCTTTTAAATGCTTTTTTAATAAAATAAAGTACATAAAAGTAAATACAGGGATACTATATACTTAGTACCATCCAGGAAACTTATATTTCCCATTAACAAAATAAACAGAAAGCGTCTAATAAAGACCTTTGTACAGAGTAGGCTACGACAAACGTCTTCAAATCAAGCTCTAGAAACCTGTGTTATTTATGAAACATGACCATTAGTAAGACTAGCTCGTTATGAGAGCTCATTATGGATAATTATGGCTTTTCCATGTTGTTTCAAACCCTAATGAGGATGAGCTGACACAATAAGGGATTCATAAGCAGACTATGGCAGACATTGGTGTTCTGGGCCATCCTGAAGAAGGCGACCAGGAAAATAAAGCTCAACTTTTCTTTATAAATCCTGGAACTCCTATTCATTGGTAAAGTATTTCCTAATCCTCTCACCCTGTAATGTTATTTTTATTTAGTGCCTTGCTAAGAACTGCCTGCTTCTCCAGAACTGCCTGCTTCTCCAGAACTGCCTGCTTCTCCAGAACTGCCTGCTTCTCCAGGCCTGCACTCCTCTGTACACCTCCTTTTCTATATGTTCTTTACACCTCCCGACAACAATCCCGTCACAGCCCAGTAGCCCCAGAGCTAACACTCAGCTAATATTGATTCATATTGCAGCCAATTGGAGCCCCTAAAGAATAGTATTTAAGGTGAAGGCGCGCTCAGAAATACTTGGTCTACATGGGAGCTCCTCGGAGGCGGAGCTCTATTAGGTGAAGATGAGGAATAAGGGCTTCAAGAAAGAATGAAAGTGCCAGCTTATTCAGGGCTGAAGAATGAGGCTCCAAGACATTGCTAGAAGGTAACAAAAGGATAGGTAATGTATATGTCCCTCCTTACAGGTATATATATATATTATTTTATGTAGTATTTATTTATGCATTTAGTGTTAGGGACTATAGGGGACACTATTAGTTCAGTGCTATGTACAAAATGGAAATGGTATCACTCCCAAATCCCAGGTCATTTAGTAACTCAATTTCTCATACATGAAAATCCCAAAAATATGGCATGGACCCTACTATGGGGGATCGGCCCTGTTGGTAACATTATACTTGCCTTGCTTTATTTACTTAATAAAATTTTTAAAACATACTAGACTTACATGCATGATACAATATATATTCCATGTTCCTTTAAACAGCCCTAAAGCCAACCAACGTTCTATATCCCTTTAGACTGTAAGTTTGTGAGTTTTCAGTCTTGTGTCGGAGCTTTAGGCAAAGCTCCCTGCTCACTAGATTTTAAGTTCAAAGACAGGGCCGTCCATTCTTTTACATGTGTTAATATTATTTTGCTTTCATAGCGCTAGTTTAAAGTGATACTGTTATACAAACTGAGAGATCAACATAGGCTGAGTATTTTATCTATTTAAAAAGCTTAGGTCTGATTAATTCTCAGAAGCATATATTCATAGGGCACCAAAACGCTCATTATATCTACTTTAATGTATCATCGGAATAGCCTTAGACTTATCCAAGGCATGCTTGGATTCCATTACTGTATGTGTCCTTACCACTTCCACTGGACGGCTGTTCCACTTAACTACAACCTTTTCTGTAAAGTAAAAAAGTATTTACTTTGTCCCTGGATATATATATATATATATAAAAAATTTTTGGAAAGGCAAAAAACAGGATTAAGTAAAACCTGGAGTCTGATTAATTAGTAATTAATTATGGAAAAATCATAAAGCTAACCATAATTAAAAACAAATAAGCATGCTTTTTCTAGTCCCTGGATGCATATATGATACTTTTTATGAAGGTTATGTGTATGAGAATAGTGTTTACATTCCTGCTGGAGCAGAGCTTGCTGTTATTGTTGCAAGCTGCCTATTTCTGGGAATGTGCTGCGTAAGAGGGTTGTTATTATTATTATCCAACATATTACGTATCACTATACAGGGGTTATTGTAAAGATATATATAAAGAGAAATAAATATATATATATATATAAAGAGAAAGCAAGCGATCATACCCAGTTGGTATATATTAGAATAATTACTCTGGGACAATTATTATTTATCTAAGTGGGTGTACCATTTTGCATCACCCCTCTGTAATGAAATACCCTAGATAAAGAGAGTTTGATAGACTGAGGTCCTTTTATGCTTAAATTCCCTAAAGGCCAAGCTCAATCATTTAATATAAACCGATTGTAATTATATTTATTAATATGCGTACATTGGATTTCTGTACTTTGTAATGAAACATAACATTGTGGGAATCAGCCGAGCCGAAAGGGGATAAATGAATAAATGTAATGCCGTACTTACCTAGGAGATAGATGCAGAGAGAGAAGCTGCCAAGGTGCAGGTGGAAAAACTTCATGATGTAATAAAAAATACAAAAAATCTAGTAATTTGATCAAATAAACCAGTGAGAGAAGGGCTCCAGCCAACAGCAATGAAAAGAGGAAAAAGCACAAACAAAGCCAGCAATGAAAAAATACTCAGTGATAGGAACTGGAGGTCGGATTATTCCCCACATAATTCCAGTACGAGGGCGGGGGCTGCCATGATCATGGTATGTAAAATAGGAAGGAAAAATCCAACTGTATGTAAAATAAAAGCTGGAAAGAAAGTTGGGAATCGGCCCCTTTGTGTGAGGCGGCCGCTGTCACTGTGTGAGGCTGAGCAGAGAATGTTAATCAGGTCTGTGCAGACTCACAATGCAGCGAGGCACCGGCTGGCCGCCCCAAATTACCTTGCGCTTATTGTATTTTGGGTGATCCTGAATTTGCAAACACAGTCGTTCAGTTTGCCTTTTATAATTTGCATTTGCAAGTACGTTTTCTAAACTCCTGATCACTCTTTTTCATACCGGAAAAAGTTTGTAATGTTTAAAAAATGATTTTAGACAAAAGTTTCATATAGTGTCTGTTTTAAAGGGATACCGGGAGTTCCATGATTTTAATATTAACATAAACTCAAAAGCTCTTTTTTTACGCAACAAATCATTTTCAAATAGTACATAAAAATGCCTGCCCCTATAGCTCATGCATACAGTGTTTCTATAGTACTAGATGTACTAGCCAATCACAGACTGTGTCTCATCAGCATCTTTGAGCTGCATAATGTGGATGAAGTCAATAGCCATACAGCCAACAGAGTGAGTTTTGATAATGTATCCTGTATGCTGGACCAGTTCTGCAAAGTGAAATGATGTTCTGCAATGCTTTGCAAGTGCTGGAGAGAAATAAATAAATGTCAATATAAAGCCAAGCCCATAGATTTATTATGACAGCCATTTACAGTTTTTCTATGTTCCTGTTGCTTCTTTTCTAACAAATTTAATATACGTTATATAAAACCAATGTGATAAAAGCAAGGATAGTGCAAAAAGTACTGTGCATCAGTAGGATATCCACTTAAGCCTTAATTATGATTATCTTCAGAAATATGCCTATATCTGTTTATGAAGGAGGGCAAGGGTGTGATGGGGCTTTAGACATGGGTGTGTGTATGATATTTAGAAATTGCCCACCACTCCAATCAACATGCTGTGGGTTTTCAGCTTGTGTATACCCTGTCCAATGTGACTGTTAAAGGCTACGATGGATGAATGTAGTGGTCCTGGCATGAAATGATTTACTGGCACCATTTTAAATAACTATAAGATATTGACTTATACTAAAAATTATGACCCATATTCCATAAAGGTTTTCTAGTGACAACCGCATTCATTGTACATCCTGCCATATTTATGCACAGCCGGAGCAGCTGTTCCAGGTGTGAGCAAGTTGCCTCCGTTGAAGCTCAAATTGGAGAAATTGAAAGGTGAATTGCAGCACTCGAAGCTCTTTGTAACCTGCAAAGGGAGTTGGTCCTCACTGAGCCCAGTTTAGCTGGAGGATGGAGCTGGTACTACTGAGGATGTTCAGGGGGTAGCTGGGTAACAGCTACAAGGGGAAGCAGGAGGGGGAGGCAGGCCAGTTCTGAGTTCTCTGATTTGCCAGATTGAGTGAAACTGTTGGGGATGTCCATTCATTAATGCCAGATAAAGCTGTTCCCTCCACTTCTACTGGAGGAGAGGGAGGGCAGCGTAGGCAGAGCACCAGACAGATAATTAGTCCCCCAAATCCTAGCAACCAGAAATTTGCTGTCTCTTGGATTCTTGGGTTCAGCATGTTGCTGATCAAGTTGGGAGCGGCTAGAGTTCATCCAACAGTTTTACCACAGATTGGTACTAATGGTAAAGTCAGTGGAAGATGGACTGTCCTAAACAGAGACTGTATGGATCTAGGAAGCAAGCTAAGGGCAAGGACCACCAAGGTAGAATTTCCCAAGATACTACAAGTGCCATGGCATAGCCCAGGGCGATAGACAGAGCTTTGGGAAGTTAATCCGTGACTAAAAAAGTTCTGCCGGAAGGAGGGTTTTGCGTTGTTGGAGTACTAAGATGACTTTTCTGTTGGGTACAATCTCTATAGCAGTGATGGTTTGCACCTTAATGAAGAGGTGGCTTGTTTGTATGGAGGGGATGGTAGAAAGGCTGGGTGAGTTATTAAAGTGGTAGGTGGGTGCACAAACTAGATAGACGTAATGGGCTAGAAAGTGTAGAGCGGGTAAGGGTAGGGAGAAGAGTATAGCCAATAGGGAGGTCATGGTAAATAAATCAAATCATGTAGTGAGCACTTCAAACATTAAACGTGTGCTTACTAATGCAAGAAGCTTGACTGATAAATGTGGGAGATAGAGTTATTAACGGTAAATGAGAAATATGATATAATAGACATTACCGAACTATGGTGAGAAGCTTCCCAGGACTGAGCAGTTCATTTTCAGGTTATAAAGAAGAGATAGGGTATGTCTTGTGGGTAGAAATAAATAGTGGAGCTAAAATTATAGAAAAAACATTAGTAGGGACGTGCTATAAAACACATATAATTGAAAGGCAGATTGGAAATGCAACTGAGCATGGGCAAGCTATAATAATGGGAGATTTTAACCCTTCAGAAATAAATACATGAAACCAGCAGTTCAGATAATGGGAGCAGGTTTTTGAGCTTGCTTAGAGATCGGTATGACTGAAGTTATACAAGAACCTGTTACAAAGGAGACGCTCTTGGATCTACTCATCACTAATAATATTGATATAATATCATATGTTGTAGTAAGGGAACCCTTGGAGAACAGTGATTTAGCACAGTCTTGTTTGAAACTGACTTTCCAAAGCAATGTTATACAATAAAGACTCTCATTTTTAAAAGGGTATATTTTAATAGTCTAAGGGCATCATTATAGCACATAGACTTTAGATCCTTTAGACCATATCCCCCCTTACCCCTTGATGACCTTATCAGAAAGGAGGCTCAACCAAATGCTCATATTCTACTCTATGACAGTCAATTAATATTGAATATTGCTATTTTTCATGAATAAGAATTTTACTAATAATTAAAACAATTAAAACAATTTCCTTGTGTAGGTCCTTTAACTTTTCTGTTTATGAATATTTTTTTCTGTGGTCTGAGTCAGGAGCTTTACTACAATCTAGGTGAGCTGATATTTACGACCGTTCCAACATGGTTTTTACATTCATATAGACAAAAAATTCAGTAAATTTTGTCTGGCACCATTTTTTTTTGGGGGGGGGGGGGGGGGTTCTCCCTTTGAGACGACTGGCTGAGTCTTACTTGTTTTTTTTTTTTGTTTGCCTTCCTCTGGATTAATAATAAAAAATAAAATACAAATTTAAATAATTGATTAATAATAAATTAACAACTAAGTAATTCATATTTAATCTGCATATTGCAGATCAGAGGAGATCTTAAAAGGTTGAACTTGATGGACTGAAAGTATTTTTTCAACCTTAATTACTATATAACTGTGTAACTTTGTTTCATGAAATGGAATGCAGAAGAAACCTGAAGGAATTTTAAAGCTTTGTTTTGCATCTATGATGGGTATTTATCTTGTTTTTATTTTATTTCCAAAGTATGAATGGAATAAAATGGCCATGTTTACATTAAGTATAAAGGAGTCCCATCATATTAATATGCTTCATGTTTGGTTATTTAACATACAATAACAATGCAGTGAAGCCCCGCGGGGCGCCAGAGTCGGCGCTTTCCTGTTTCCAAAAAGTTAATTCTCTGAGCACTTAAGGGAAGCGAGTTCTACAAATAGCTTCCGATGTTATGTAACTTTTTTAAATTGTAATTGTGCCTTTTATAACAATACATCTAGCTGCCATATTTACCTGCCAATGGTTAGTAATTAATGTTGGTAGATTATCCATAACTATACTTGTTGTAATACAATAGATTATGTGGAACTAGGATCTTGCCCGTCAATGCTGGTTGCCATACAATGCGTGTTAGTGTATTTGGTTGTGTTAGTGCCTTGGTTTATGTGTTTCTGGGTTGGTTTAAGTGTTTCTACCTAATGTGTGTTAAATGTTAGTGGCTTGGATGAAGTGTTACTGGCTTTCGTTAAGTGTTACTGCTTAGAGCTCAATTTTCCGTCCTTGTTTTCCTTGTGTTGCATTTTTTCGGCAGCCATTTTTTTCCACGCAATTTTCGATTGTGAAAAAACTATAAACATGGCTCAAATTAACTTGCAACCTCACTCACAGGCTGTATGTGAGTGTGTAAGTGAATTTGAGTCATATTTGTTGTTTTTTTAGGTGTTTTCATTTCCGTGGTTCAGCCGTTAAAGTTGTATTTTTGTGAGGTGCGCAGTGTATGTGCATGTTTTGGTCCCAAGTCCTACAGGTCGTAAGTCCTGTGTGCTTCAACTGCTCGCCTCGCTTTGCAAGGCTTGCAGTGCAATGAGCGACTTTGGCGCTCATTGTAGCCTAAGTCCCGCGTGCTTCAACTGCTTGCCTCACTGAGAAAGGCTCACAGTGCAATGAACGCCTTCGGCTCTCATTGCAGCCTAAGTCCTGTGTGCTTCAACGGCTTGCCTCGATTCGCGAGGCTCAAATGGCACAGCCTAAGTCCTGCCTCAACGGCTCACCTCGCTTTGCGAGGCTCGCGGTTGAAGCCCTATGGGCCGCAGGTCCATGATCAACATCGTAAGCGTTCCGGACAGCCCCGCAGATCCACAACTATATATATGATTCCGAAATCTCACATTATAAGAGAGTTCTGTAATATTTTTACCAAACATTAGACATTATCACAATTGTATCCAGGCATAGATAGGTGATAGGAACTCCAGACGTGGACCCCTTGCACACTGTGCCTTAGGGAGTTCAGCTACACCTAACTGACGAGGCCCAATCAAGGCTGAAACATACATCTGGGGTTTGCTGTTTCTCCTGTTCAGGGTAGAATTGCCTGGTATTTTGGTGAGACCAGACTGATATACTATAGGATATTAGTCCCTGTGAAGGGCACAAGTGGGCTAAAAGAGGTTGGTCTCAGAGTGGGTAATCATGTCCATAGATCTAATTGAGCGCCTCTATTTTGTTTTTTTGTTTTATAAAAATATATTTTCAGCAGAATAATTGTATTTTAGTGGATATTGTTTAAGTGACAAGGTTTTATATGAACGAATACAAAATAGAATAACGTATAATATCTTTGCCAAATGACACTTTGTGGCAAACTGTAAAACGCCTTATGTGTTAACAAAACAATTATATTTAAAATTTGCTATAATGCAAATTATTCAAAACTTAACACTAGACTGTGAAGATCCCAAAAAGTGGGTCTATTTAGCTACAGACAATCCCTGGCCACAGGAATTCCCCACTAAATAGGCATTCATCATTGAAGGAATGAGCTGCTCGGTATCCGGCTAATGCATCAAGAACATGTACATGTGATTTAGCTCAATAATAAACGCTTTCCCAGTAGCTTCTACTCTTCTAATACCCAGAAAGCCAACCCTTTAGTCTCAGTCTACTATAGTTATAACTTTCTCCAAAACACCATTTCCCCAGAAAATGCCTTGATATGCCACTTCCTCTCAACCAATAGGGAAAGCCAAAAGCAGAATAATTTGACTTAACAACAATTTTATTAACAATGACAAAGCATTCAAGTCAAGGCCCACTACTCATTATTCAAAATACTGGATTTTGTGAAATAAATATAGGTTATGTAGTTATATAATATTTGGAGGTGGTAGGGTAGGTGACACAAATTTACAGAATGTAACATCGCCATCTCTTGCCCCCTTGTGTGGAAACCCACATTCCCCAAAATCCATACTGACCTTCTACTACCAGCCCCAAAAATGAATCTGCATAGCCAATGGCATCTCCTGTTGGATTTCTATATCACCTATTTGCTTCACTATAATTGTCTAAACTAATTCTATTATACAGAAAAATATATATTTTTATAGCGATTATATTGCCTTTTTATCAATGTCAGTATCTTGTTTCTATTTTTATTGTTAATATTAGCTATTATACAACCATTATCACGTAATTAACCATCATAATAGGTAGAGTAGATTTTTAACATTGTGCTAATGATTACGTCAGGCACATCATTTAAACTAATACTTGTTCCATTGCACTCTGGGTATGCAACATGAAAATGGATATATGAGTATATACATTTGTGTACTATTTTCTATATAGACGCAGTTTGCTTACAATGCTAATTTAACATTTTCTAGGCTAATTATTAAAACTATTTGATAGTATAATACATAGAGGATGTGCATAATGTAACAACCAGTGGTGGCTGGTGAAATTTCAAGCTGAAGGGGCGCCAGAGCAAGACTTGGCTCCTCCCCTTACACAGAGCCCGCACATTTTTAAACTCCTCCCCGTTATAATATTGACCTTTTATATGACCCTCCCAATGACATTTTGTAATACTGTTCAAAAATGTTAGAATCTTGGGATTCAGGCAAATAATAACATTTCCCTTCTGCATGAATGCAATGACACTCACCAACAGTTGACTCTCCTTCTAGGGGTGTCTTCAAGTGTAGTAGTCCAAAATAGTCTGCAGCCGCAGATTGTTTGGACATGGGGGTGATATAAAAAAGCAAACAAATCAGAGAGTGCAAGACCCCAACTTTACTTAAAAACACTTATGAAACCAAGCGAGACTATCTAGGCCCGACCATACCTAAAAAAACATATTATACGAAGCAGGACTATATAGGCCCCGACCGTAACTAAAAAAAAAACTATTATGTCAAGCGGGACTATATAGTCCACAACCAGACCTTAAAATCCCAAATTACACCAATCAGGACTGTATAGGCCCATCCATACCTAAAAAACCCTAACATATCAAGCGGGACTATATGGGCCCCAACCAGACCATAAAAACCCACATTACACAAAGCAGGACTATGTAGGCCCAAATCATACCTAAAAAAAACTTAAAATACCAAGCGGGACTATATAGGCCCCAACTGCACCATAAAAACCTGATGTCATATCATAACAATAATTCTCTATAGGCTTGGGGGCGTTCAGAGGGAACGGTCAGAGGGGATGTTCATAGCAACCAGACAGCCTGCAGCACTGATTGGTTGATGCTGGAAGCTGCCAGTCAGGAAAATTGATACATTTCCTTGGAGAGTGAATTTATATTCATCCAAGTTGAGCGTTACAGCCCAGCGCTCACACTGTAAACTGCAGCACTAGGGAGAGAGACACCAGGCAAGGGAGAAGGCACACAAAGGGTTCATTTAAAGTGATAGATGCATATTTTTTACAAAATCATATGAAAGAAGACTTGAAAGCTGATATACAGATATAATTAAATTGTATTATCTATATAAATTTAAAATACTATATTAAAGTGATTGATAATTTTGGGGGGCACTTGCCCATTTGCCCCTATGCACCAGCCGCCCCTGATAACATATTCATATTGATGAGAAGGGTCACCCTTTGCCTTCAGAATAACTTAAATCCCTCATGAATGCTGTCATACATTCCTGAGCTGGGTGTAGTGGGATATTGCGCGATTCTTCAAGAAGAAAAAACTCCAGTTCTTAGAGGAATGAAGGAATCTAATTTGTGCTCTCCTTTCCAGAACTTGAGATAGTGGATCAATGATGTTTAGATTTTGTGATTAGGGAGGCTATGGAAGGCACTTCATCCTGTGCTCATGAAACCACTCAACAATTTATTTAGCTGTGTGTATTGAGGACATTAAAGACCTGGGCCCTCATTCAATTGCAATTTGGCCAATTGAATAGAGCTCTAAATAAGCACATAACATATATATATTTTTAAAGTTTTTAGTTAGTGAGCATCTATCCAAAAGCAAGGTTGTCACTAACTAAAAACTTCTTTAAAAAAAATATGCTATGTGCTTATTTAGAGCCCTATTCAATTGGCCAAATCGCAATTGAATGAGGGCCCTGGAATGTATGAATTATAGAAAGAGAGGTATAGAAAGAGGTATCAATGTGTACAATGGGAATATGACAGCTAAGACTGACAGTACTTTCATCAGGAACAATTGAGAGTGCATAAGTGTACAAGGACAGACCCTCCTGAGAAGTGAGAATCAGCTGAGAAAAGAAAATGGAGTAACACAGTAAAGAATAATTGAATATAAAAATATTTTGTCCACTAGCAAGTTCCGTTATTCAAAAGAGTGACCATACAAAAAATAACCACATCTTTTTAATGGACCACCAAGATGGGCAGGTCATCGGTCAGATAAATCAAGGTTCACTGGAGTAGGAACGGGCAACTCACTTCAGTATCTTTGCCAAAAAAACGTATGAATATGCACAGCTAGAACATAGATAGATGTGCCTGACGTGCTGCTGTCCATAGGGTCACAGAGAGTTAGACATGGCTGAACGACTGAACAACAACAGTTGGTATTTTCAAGGTTTTTCTGTGTTTCCCATACTTAATAACCTTGTTATATTTATTGCTAGCGTCTCATCCATATGCGGTCTTTGGAGCAGTTGTATTTTAACTGACAAAGAAAAACAATCCTATGTTCAAAAAACAACTATGGAAACCGACAGAGCTCACACTCCAAACTTGATTAAAGTTTTAGGCACTGGCTCAGTCAAACATATTTTTATAACCTCTGGTTCATACTGTTATAACTTTAATTTTTAGATCTGATTACAATTATCAAATTAGAATATTTATATTTATTGATATCTTGAGATGTTTAGATTGTATAATTGTTGATAATAGTGTTGATGACCAAGTAATCCACTCGACTGCCAAGGCCCATGTTATGTGTTTTATGGCTCAGTGGTCCCCCAATCTACTAGCAAAAGTGTAGCACAAGACCTATGTCTTCACTAACACTTTATTGCTGAAACACACAAATATATATACAACAGGATAGTTCAGAGTTCAGAGAACTCCTTGGTGGATTTTTAGGATCTGGGTGGCTTGTCATGGACTTGTGTGGTGGGACTTCACCATGACCAAACCAATACCAGCCAAATCCATTTCTGGTGTCGTCAGTTCCTAGTTAGCACCATGGTGATAGTGGATTACCACTTTATGGGAGACCAGGACAGGTTTATCTTACCCTAAAGAAATTTCCAAATTTAGGTAATCTCAGTTAAGCTAGAAACATCCTTGTTTCTACTTGAGCAGGACCTGTGTTACCTGGTGACAATGAGGCATATTTTCAAACTCTGATGTCTATATCCTATTGGGTAACTTGCCATTGGAACCTGTGCAATCATTGGCAGGTTGTTTTATAGTGTGATTTATGGGTTACATTGAATAACACCCATTCAATGTAACCCAATGGCTAAGTCCATGAAAGGTGTAGAGGCAATGCTCCTGTTTCACTTTATTAAGAGTTATAATGTTCCTTAGGAGATGAAGCTGTGTTATGCTTGCGTTCCTCAGTCTTTTTATTTATATAATGTCATAACCAGGACACCAAATATGAGGTGCCAGTAGATTGGTAAAACCTTGTCAGTCCTGCTTTAGACCAGTAGCACTCAGCCTTTTTGGATATGAGTAATACTTTGAAAGCCACCATCTCCTACGCTAGTCCATAACACTCCCACTCCAGGTACTATTGGGGGTTTCACTCAAGCATAACTAACTCCCGCAGTTGTGGCTGAAATTCGTCTTGGTCTACCTGACCTTGGCTTGGTATCAAGAGATCTCCGAATTTTCCACTTCTTAATAAGTGATTGAACAGTACTGACTGGCATTTTCAAGGCTTTGGATATCTTTTGTTTAACCTTTTCCATCTTTATGAAGTTCCATTACCTTGTTACACAGGTCTTTTGACTTTTCTTTTCTGCTCCCCATGGCTCAGTATCTAGTCTGCTCAGTGCATCAATGTGACAGCTAAAAAACTAATTGACTATTTATACACAGACACTAATTGCAATCTAAAAAGCCACAGGTGTGGGAATTTAACATTCAAGGGTATGTAAACTTTTGATCAGGGCCATTTGGGTGATTTCTGTTATTATGATTTAATAAATGGTTTCATATGATCACTATCCTTCAATAAAATATTTTTTTTGCACAATCACTCATATATTCAAAATAAATGCCAACATGTTATTATTTCTGCTAGGGTATGCAAACTTTTGAGCACAACTGTATTAGGTAGTGCTGCTAAATCAAGGGTGCACAAGTTCGGTCCTGGAGGGCCACACACAGGCCTGGTGTGAGGATATCCCAGCTGTGCAAAGGTGAGTCAATCCCTTCTTCAGCCATCCTGATTCACCTGTGCAAGGAAATCCTAAAATCCAGGGCTGTCCGTTGCCCTCCAGGAACGAATTTGTGCACCTCTGTGCTAAATGATCAGGTGTAAGGGATTTGTATGATCTAATAAAGGCAAATACGCATCGGGTGGGAGCAGTGGTGAAATGACGGCTGGCAAGGGCCCACTGCTACTGAACTAAGGAGGAACGGCAGATAATTATGAACTGATTTCCCTTGAGGTGATCTGACCAATACATAATATTTTTGTGGCTTTTTTATCCCGTCCCTGTAAACACATAGAAGTTGCAAAGCAGAGGCCCCAAATTATTTTGCTCTGGTGCTTCCATTCACTAGCTCCACCACTGGGCATGAGAGTGCCAGGGTGGGAGGGGGGCATTCTCAGTGTTTTATGTTCCCAAGACTGGAGAGGCCAGGTACAAAATAAGAGGGTTTATGTAAGAAGAAGAGGATTAGTGTGAGAGGAGGCGCGAGGGATGAGAGGGACGTGTACAACCTACAGCATCCGGTTATAGGCTATACAGAAAAGTAAGTCCATGGATCAAGCTGAAATCTATTTATGAACATTTTTACAAATTAATAATATTAGTATAAATGTATGTACGAAAAACATTTTTTAAATATTAACATTTTTTGCCTTGAATTAGACCAAATAAATGGTTTTTTGGCATTTCTGAGGTTGGCTACTATTGATCTAAAAAGAAGACCATAAAAATACAAACCCTCCACATATACCCTTCATAAATAACTCTATACACTTACATTGTGGCTATGCATAAATACATTCCATGAGTTTAGACCTTATATTAATATGAAGGATTGTGTCTTCGTCTATGTAAAGACACAATATGTGTGTGCCAAAGGCCTCCCGCCACCACAGGGAGCCGCACAGCAGGACGACCAGTAGGAAATGCCAGGAAACAGCTGTTAAAGCCTGGAAAGTACAAAGTATTAATACGGATCATGGCCAGTGCACATCTAGCCTATATCCAGCTATTCTTTCATTAATTATCTTCCTGGAAGCAAAAATAAAACATGGCCTGTTACATTAAATACATGGTTGCTATAAGTGGGTACAGTGGGGAGGGGGGCACCAATAGGGCACTTATAGTGAGACTGATACTGTTATACAATGGGAATATTATATACTATATCTCAATGGAGGACACTGACATGTATAGTATAGGATAAGGAACATATTTAAATGGTATCATGTAGAAAAAGCAGGAAGCTGTAAAAACTATTTCATTTCTGGCTATTTTCACTATTTTATAACTGCTTTTAAATGTTGCTGTGTTAGCTTTTTCAGCATTGGTGCAGACATGTTAGCTAGTTGTACTAAAAAAATAATAATAAAAGTGGTATAAAGATTATTCAGGTTAAAAAAAAATCTGAAAAAGATGCCATAGTGCCCAAAAGCTCACTTTCTTTTTCTGATCATTAAGTCATGAAATGTATCATCTATATACCACAGCAGCATTGCTTTTCCTTGAGTCTATATATTGATCTTATGAGGGAAACTCTCAGGGACCATACATTACAAGTGCTTTCTAACTGCTTATGCATTGTCTTCACAGCAAAAATACATTTAGCTTTTTTTTACACTGGAGTTAATATGTTTAAAAATAAAAACAAGAAGAAAAAGATGATTTTTTTTGTATCAAGGAAAGTGCTTTGGGTTTTGCAGAGAGCTTGTTTTAGTTGGTCCTTTCAGAATGTGCATAGTCACTGAAGCTCCAGACAGTAGTGAGGGATGATTCACTAGTTTATATAAAATCTTATAGAATGTGAAGTATACATCATTTTTAACTCCTTTTTTTATTGTTCTGTTTGATATTATAGAACAGCATTGATAAATTCCATGTTTTATTCTGCCCTAGTTTCTACTTGTTCCTCTTGGCTATGCCACATTCTGAAATTATTCATGTGTGTGTATATATAAGAATAAATAAATAGCACACTTGTAGGATCTTTTCTGTTTCATCCCCACCAGCAGTGGCGTGCAGCGGCCAGTAGGATGCCTGACGGTTGCTCGCCAAAACTTTGTTCAGTTTGTTCTAAGTGTGAGTGTTAGATTTAGGTGTTAGTGTTAGAGGTAAGGGTTAGGCTTTAGGGTTAGGGTAGTGTCAGATGATAAGCTTTGCATAGTAAAGTAGTGGATCGCACAGCTATGCAAATCTTATCATCTGCCACTAAACCCTGACTCTAAACCAATTGGCTCCAAGCATCTGTATCTTCTGATTGGCTGTTGTAACTGCCAATCAGATTGCAGCCAATCAGAAGGCACCATTGACTTCAGCCAATCAGAATGGGATACACCCCATGTGCATAAGAGCATTTTGATTGGCTCAAAGCATCTACATTTTCTGATTGGCTGCACTCTGATTGGCAGTTACAACAGCCAATCAGAAGACGCAGATGCTTGGGGTGTATCCCATTCTGATTGGCTAAAGGCAATAGAGCATTCTGATTGGATTAGAAATGATTAACAGTTACAGATTGACAGCCAATCAGAATGTGATATAGAGGTGTATCCCTTTCTGATTAGCTCTAAGCATCTGCGTTTTCTGATTGGCTGCAATCTAATTGACAGCTACAACAGCCAATTAGAAGACGCAGATTCTTGGAGCCAATCAAAATGGGATACACACCGTGGGGTGTATCCCATTCTGATTGGATGAAGGTAATAGCGCCTTCTGATTGAATTAGAAATGATTGACAGTTACATTAGCCAATCAGAGTGGGATATAGGGGTGTATCTCATTCTGATTGGCTCCCACCTTTGCGCCTTCTGATTGGCTGAAATATGATTGACAGCGTTTTCAGCCAATCAGAAAGCGCCATTTCTAAATTTGAGCAGGGCATGCACTTGAACCCTCATTTGTGGAGGGGAGCTCCTCAAGGTAGGAGCTCTGTTAGTTTTTACATTATTTTGGAGGGGAGCTGCCTGCGAAGACTTCAAGGAGAACGGGGGCATCGCTATATGGGCATTTTTGAATGGTAAGTGTGCTATTTAGAATATATTGTTTTATATGTTGTGTTTAATTATGAATTAATTGTAATGTTTCTTTTTTTGTAGGTGTGCCGGACCTGGGAGGGCCCTTGTCTAGGATGAAGCACAGAAAAACATCATAGCTTGAGGGGCATTTGGGGAAGGTAAGTGGTTTTATTTACCCTATTCTAGGTTTAGTAAGGGGGGTTGCTTTAGGTGTAATTATAGAGTTTTTATTGTATGTAATGTATGTTTTTTTTTACTGTAATGTCTTATTTTATTTTCTGTGATTGTAGGTTTTTTATTTTGCTGTAATGTAGGCTTTTTTATTTTATGTAAGTTAGGTTTTTTTATTTTCTGTAAAGTAGGCTTTTTTATTTTATGTAAGTTATGTTTTTTATTTTATGTAATTCTAGTTTTTTTGTGTGTAATTAGTGGGGTAGTAGGGATTTTATTAGGGTGTTAGGTAGGTAGTGTAGGGGTTAATAGGGTAGAGGGGGGTTAACAGGGTATAGGAGGGGTTAATAGGGTAGAGGGGGTTAATAAAATGGGATAGAGTAGGAAAGGGTTAATAGCGTAGTGTTTAGACTTTGTGTCATGAGGGTCCTGGAGGACCCTCATGGCACTTATAGTGTTAATAGGGAGGGTTAAGTCTTGTAGGGCTTATTAGAGGCTCATGAGGGTCTAGATAGAGTGATGAGGTTATAGTACCCCCGCAGCAGGCTTTAATTGGCCATTATTGCACTCTGTTTTGCCATTGGATAAGTCAAACCCGTCACTACGGGTTAGACTAATTGATCCCGTTCATGGCCACACATGCAGCTTGCGACTGACTGGGTTATGATTTCTCCTCTCCCGCACGTTGCTTGCAGACCCTCTCAATTTAATACCGATGTAACCCAGGAGATTTTTGAGCACGTAGGCCTTAAGAGCTAAATGTTGGAGTTATGAGCCTGGAATTTAATAAGGCTGCATAACCCTATGAACAAATTGAACAAAGTTTTGTTGAGCCACTATTGCTACACCTCAGTGGCGGAGCTAGAAAATGGAGGGCCCCGATGCAAAAACAAAATTTGCCCCACCCCCTCAAATTTTTTAACTCTTCACGGGTGAAAATATATGTACAGTATATATTTATAATATATATATATATATATATATATATATATATATATAATACATTTATAATTTTATATATATATATATATATATATATATATATAATATATTTATATATATATATATATATATATATATATATATATATATATAAAATGTTGTCCCAAACAGAAGAACATGGAGGCCCCTGTTTTGAGTTTAGAATCTTAGCAGAAAGTGTTTTTTCCAAAGCACCCTACAAGATTGGAAACTCGCTACTTACAATCTAAAGGGAATATATACCTTTCACATGGCTTTGCATTTACAGTCACACATACAGACCTCTCACGTGGCTTTACACATACCATCCCAGCCATAGACCTCACATGGCTTACACGCTCAAACACACCTATAGATTGGCTTACATACACACCGATAGACCTCTCAAATGGCTGAATCACCCAATGAGACCAATGGACCCCTTGCATACCTAAACACACCCAAGCACACTTATAGACTATGGCTTACACGCCACAACACACATATATGACCATGGTTTACATTTACACTTACAGACCTATCACAGGGTTTAGACACACACAATCACACCTATAGACCTCTCACATACATGCCCCTGATCACTTGCTTTATTGACCATACATCCAGACCTCTCCTCATCACATGGCATATTGTACACTCCCTATAGACACATACACAGTGAATAAGTCACAATCTTTCCACTTTCAGACTGAGCAGGTGTTTATTTATCCTTACCTGCTAAGACACAAAGTGAACCACAAAACTGCCCTGCACCTCCCCCACAGTGAAGTATTAATCTGCTCCAGTCACAATAATACTGGGACCCCCCCCCCCCCCACACACACACACACCAGGGTTACCCACTTGTGGCTGGCCATTCAGGGGATAAGGAGGGGGCCCCACACCCATCCATCCATGCACCACGTGGGGTAGCAGTCCCTGCAGAGGGCTCTTTTTTGCTTGGATATGGGAGGGGGTTCATTAAGACTCCATCAAATGCTCAATACATATAGCAGACACCAAGCAGATAATCTCAGGCTTTGGAGGGGTAATATCTTTAATGTAAAATAACCTGCCCCCTAAACACCCCCTCCCATCCTCTATCTTGACAATGACAGCCCCCCACCCATGGCTCTGCATGCAGTGATTGTGCATGCCCTACACTACAGAAAAAAGCTTGAACTGGGGCCCCTGCACACAATAGACTCAGTGCTTTGCACCGGCGGTAGCTCCGCCAGTGCTATACCTACTGGCCACTGTTCGCCATAAAACAGGAAAGGCCCCACTTGTGTTCACGTTTGGACATTAAAAAAAAGGAAAAAAAATGTCCTGCCCAGAATTTCCAAGAAATACAGTTATTGTACTGCACATACTGTATATAATATGACAGCTGCTTCCCTCTTTTTCCCTCCACCTGTTGAGCCATGAAGTGGAACTCTATAATGGGTTTTGTGCCCGTTGGTCACTCCAGGACCCTTATCATGATTTGCTGTTTGCCATTTAGAACATAGGTTCAAGTTTAATACTTTTTTGCAGTGTGTGTCATATTAACTCATTGTGTACCAGTAAACCCCTTCAGAGTATACAAGTGTGTCAGGGGTATGTCTGGTGTGAAAGTGCTATTAAGCCCTTACTCTTGCCGTAAGCCAAGCTACTCAGTACCAGTATTATACAATGGTCAGCAGTGTCCTGTGGTCCAGCCACCCTGTGCACCAGCCGCTGCACCGATACGCAGAACCCGCAGAAGAGAGGACCGAACCTGAGGGATCAACACACGTACACATATATCCCTGTATATAGTATGTCAGGGTTTCAGATTCAATTACAGATGGAAATATCACCCCAAATAGACATATCTGCACACAAACAACTAATAATAATAATATACCATTTCTAGACAGGATGAAAAGGGAAAGTGTGGGCATATATACACATGTAGGTACAGTAGCATATGTCTGTCTAGGCAGAGAAGGACCACGGCTAGGATAGAACATTCTTAGTCTTAAGTCTATTTGAAGTGATATTTCTATCTGTAAGTACATGCCATTTCCTTACATACTATATACATATATACACACACACAGTTAAGAACATAAGACCTAAACGGAGTCCTCTGCCAACATTATTATCATGTACGGTAATTGCTCTCAATATCCTGGATTACTAAACCCACCAGTCACCATAACTTTACCGGCATCTCACGTCACCATCCCACAGCAGAGACATGGGTGTAATGATTTGTTCCTCAGTTCATTTATCATACAGATGTGATTTGCCTTATATTTTATTATTCATGGCTAAAATTTCCGTACATCTAATTCATGGTTCAGTAAATACGTTCACTGATATTGAAAATTATATGTCTAATTATGTATTAACTTAGGAAAAAATACATTAGATCTGTTATTTTCATTAAAAAGTAACACTTTTTTTTAGATATCCCAATACACCCAATAAAAGGGGGGTACTGGGGGTTGGTCATGCCAAGTCTGGATACCAGAACTGTTTTATAAATATTTACCATTTATCACTAATTTACATCAGACATCAAGTTGTTAAAATACTTGTTTTTTTCGACTTTCTGTTATCCTATTGACCCAACACGCCAGGCACATCTGTCACTGCCACTGCACTTCTAATTGCCCTCAAGCTCAAGTCAATTGCTTCAATTAACTCATCTGTCCATCTCTGCCATAACCCTTCCTCATGTGCCTTCAACATTTACCATCATCAGAGTCTTTCCTAGGAAATCCTGTTTTCTAATGAGATGGACAAAATGACTAAGTTTAACCTCATGATCAAAACCTTCCAGTAGATATTTTGGCTTAATTTGCTATAGTATCGATTGATTGGATCTTCATATCTGTTCTATCAGTAGGTATCAACTTCAGGCGTATAGTTGCCTGCGAAGCCCGTCATTATGACATCACCTTGTCACCATGGATCATCTACATTCTGCTTTATGTGTCTCCTCCAAGAAGAATTATTGTTATATTTCAGAGGTCAATTTCCACATTGACAAATATCTAATAAATATTTAAAGTAAAACGCTGACATACAATTATATTGAAACCATATTTTTCATAGTCAAATACATGATTTCCCATCAGATTTTAGGAAGCTCTCATGCTTAGAAACTACCAATCGGGGTATCTGAGGCTTCTTTCCATGTGGATGAAAATAAGAGGTAGACATCTTTTAAGTACTGAAAATGTGCCTCATGCATGTACTATTTATATGATGTAGAGTGGAGCTTTGGAGTCATTCCCCAGGGACCTTCTGCCAAACGACCTGAAACTTGGGAGAATTCAGCAAGGTAAGAGACGCCTTCTAACTAAACTGTTCATGCACCATGCCCAGGTAACATTGTCCTCTTTCACTCCATAGACTAGTGCATGGGTAGGCAAGTTCAGTCCTGGAGAGAAACACATAAACCTGAATTTGAGGATTTTCATTCTGTGCTCAGTTGAGTCAATTAGATTGAATGAAGAAGCAATAGTCTAGCCTGTATATGGCAGGGATATCCCCAAATCTAGGACTGTGTGTGACTCTCCAGGACCAAATTTGCCTACCCCTGCACTAGGACCTCACAATAGTCCTCAAACAGAGACATTGGCCATTGGTATACTAGAGTATCACAATACATATAATATTCCATTAGGCCACATACATTTCTCTAACTCTAGATTTTATAATTCCAAAACATAAAACCTTTCCATAAGACTGTGGTCATAGTAATAAGAGCAATCTTTATTATAATAAGAATGCCTTTAAGTATTTAAATAAATACATTAAAAAAGGAGGCAATCTGAATTCCATAGCTGGTATAAAAGACAGTGTCAAATTGTTGCATTTTTTTGTGTTTGGATCCAGTTAATATTATCAAATATATTGTCAGGCGCAAGGTCAGAAGAGACACATATGTCTGACCACAGCCGGGAAAACAGTTCTACTGGGGAGTGATAGTGCAGAATAGGCAGATAAACAGACAGGGTTTGGTGGTAGGGGACTCTATTATTAGGAAGGAAGAATCAAACAGTTTTCTGTCTCCCGGATGCTCGGGTTCGGCATGTTGTGGATCAGGTAGATAAATTATTGGAAGGGGCTGGAAATGAACAAGCGGTCGTGGTACATATTGGTACCAATGACAAAGTTAGTGTAAGGTGGAGTGTCCTAAAATATGACTTTAGAGAACTAGGGAATAAGCTGAAGGCAAGGACCTCCAAGGTAGTATTTTCAGAGATACTACCAGGGCCAAGTGCTAGCCCAGGGAGACAGATGGAGCTTAGGGAGGTTAATGAGTGGCTCAAAAAGTGGGCCACTAAGGAAGGGTTGGGTTTTTACAGCACTGGGATGACTTCTCAACTGGGTACAATCTCTATAGCAGGGATGGATTGCATCTTAATGAAGAGGAAGCTGCTGCGCTAGGGGAAAGGATGGTAGAATGGCTGCGTGAGTTTTTAAACTAATAGGTGGGGGGAGGAACTAGGTAGAAGTAATGGGGTAGTAAGTGTAGAGGGGGAAAGGGATGAATTAACTAGTCATGTGGGAGGAGATGAGGTAAGGGTTAGTATAGCAAATAGGGAGATATTGCTAAGTAACTCAAGTACACTGGCCGGCACTTCAGAACTACAGACTCATAACATAAGGTGTATGCTTGCTAATGCCAGAAGCTTGCCAGGAAAAATGGGAGAGTTAGAATTATTAGCAGTTAATGAGAAATGGGATTTAATAGGCATTACCCAAATGTGGTGGGATGAATCTCATGACTGGACTGATAATCTAGATAGTTATAACCAATTTAGGAAAGATAGGGGCAATTGTAAAAGGGGAGGAGTGTGTATGTTAAGTTTGAATTTAAGCCTATAGTCAGAGAAGATATTTATGGTGAAACTAGTAGTAATTCTGAATATTTGTGGGTAGAGTTAAATAGCGGAGGAGCAAATTCCAATATTGGTAGGAGTGTGCTATAAACCCCCAAATATAATTGAAAGTGAGGAAATGCAATTATTGTTACAGATTGGAAATGCAGCTAAGCATGGGCAAGTTCTAATAATGGGAGATTTTAATTACCCTGAAATAAACTAGATAAATGAGACCAGCAGTTCAGCTAAGGGGAGCAGGTTCTTGAGTACACTCAGGGATCATTATCTGGCCCAGGTTATACAAGAACCTACTAGAAATGAAGATATGTTGGATTTACTCATCGCAAATAATATTGATATAGTATCAAATGTGGAAATAGGGCAACCTTTGGGAAACAGTGATCACAACACAGTCTCATTTGAGATTGAATTAAAAAAACAAAACTGTAAGGGGCCAACGAAAACTCTTAATTTTAAAAGGGCAGATTTTAATGGTCTAAGGGCAGCAATACAAAGTATAGACTGGGATAGAGAACTGGCAGGAAAAATACTGAATATAAATGGACAACATTTAAATCCTTACTAAATATACATACACATCAGCATATACCGTGTGGGAAAAAAAGTAAAAGGAGTAAATCCCATCCAATGTGGCTTAACAATGATTTAAAGATCAAGATATGAAGTTTAAATTATACAAACAAGAGGGGACAGAGACTGCCTTACAGGAATACAAGGAAACCAACAAGGCTTGCAAAAGGGCGATTAGACTGGCTAAAATAGAAAATGAAAAGTTAGTTGCAAAAGAGAGTAAGACTAACCCTAAAGTATATCAATGGGAAGTCCAGGAACGAAGCTATAGGAACATTACAATGTGATACAGGCCGTCTGATAATTAGTGACAAGGAAAAGGCAGATGAGCTAAATAGGTTCTTTTCTTCGGTATACACAAGGGAGATAGCAGTAGTTGGGACACTGCAACCTAATGGGGCTACACTACCTTTGCCAAATAATTGGTTAACGCAGGAAGAAATCCAAAAGAGGTTGGTAAAAATAAATGTTAATAAAGCCCCGGGTCCTGATGGAATACATCCAAGGGTACTGAAGGAACTGGGTTCTGTAATGGCAAAACCATTATATATAATTTTTCAAAATTCACTCAACACTGGGGGAATTATAGACCAGTAAGCCTCATTTCTGTAGTGGGAAAGCTTTTAGAAGGGTTAATAAGGGATAATATACAAGAACATGTATATTTGAACAGGATAAGGAACGTAGATCAATGCAACTGCAACAGCTTTTGATACAGTGCCACATGGGAGACTATTGTACAAACTAAGGCATACAGGAATTGCAGTAAATATCTGCTCGTGGACTGAGAGCTGGCTAAAAGACCGGAAGCAAAAAGTTGTTGTAAATGGGACATAAACAAACAAAACAAAAAAATGGGACATACTCAGATTGGACTAATGTGGTAAGTTGGTTCCTCAGGGTTCAGTATTAGGACCTCTCCTTTTTAACATATTTATTAATGACTTAGGAGTAGGCCTGGAGAGTATTGTCTCCATTTTTGCTGATGACACAAAGTTGTGCAAGGTAATTAAATCAGATAATGATGTACTTTCCCTCTAAAGGGATTTGCATAAATCAGAGGAATTGGCATCTAAATGGCAGATTAGATTTAATACGAATAAATGTAAGGTTATGCATTTGGGAAGGAAAAATAGCTATGCAATTTATAATCTTAATTAAGCAAATCAGACAACCACCTAGGTAACAGTTCTCAAAGCCAAGCAGCATCTGCAAAGTCAAATAAATTATTAGCATGTATTAAGAAGGGTATAGAAGCAAGGGAAGCAAGTATAATTCTGCCACTATACAAATCCCTAGTATGCCCTCATTTGGAATATGGAGTACAATTTTGGGCACCACTTCATAAAAAGGACATTTTAGAGCTGGAAAAAGTACAGAGAAGGGCTACAAAACTAATAAGGGGGATGGAGGGGCTAAGTTATGAAGAAAGACTAACCAAATTACACTTATTTTCTCTAGAAAAAAGGCATCTAAGAGGGGATATGATTACCGTATATAAATACATCCAGGGTCAGTATAAAGATTTGTCGGGGGAGCTTTTTATGCCAAGAGGTTTTTCATCTGACAAGAGGACATCCCTTGAGGTTAGAAGTAGAATGATTCCACCTCAAAGAAAGTAAAGGGTTCTTCCCAGTAAGGGTGGCTAATCTGTTGGATTCTCTACCAGAGGAGGTGGCGACAGCGGATTCGGTAAATAACTTTAAAAAGGGATTGGATATATTTTTAAATAAAAAGGGCATTCAGGGTTACCCTGGTTAATTAGAGAGAGAGTATTGATCCAGGGAGAAATCTGATCGCCAGTATCTGGGGTCAGGACGGAATTATTTTTTTTCCCTTTGAGACAATTAGGAAAGTTTCACTTGGGTTTTTTTCTGTTTGCCTTCCTCTGGATTAATTAACAATATTGCAGATCGGAGGAGATCTTAAAAGGTTGAACTTAATAAACTGAAAGTTTTTTTTCAACCTTAATTACAATGTATGTAACATCAAGCGCACATGTATGGGTCACTTCCTAGGAAAGTGCTCCAATTATTGCACCAAAACATGTATTTGGTATAGGATGCTTAATTAAAACCAAATAAAATATTAAAAATAGATGCTAAATATAAACAATGCTGTCATGAGTGTTTATTGTACTTGGCCAGTGTGCAATCTGAGTTGTGAAGGAAGAAGATTTATAAAGCCTCGTGTCTCTGTATAAAGTATTTCTTCAGTTATATAAATAAACCATAAACTGCTCCATTCCCAATCCAACTCTCAGAACTGGGCCGTCCCAATTGCTCCAGTTTACAGTGTGTTGTAGTCTACAGAAAGATAAACAACTTTGCAAGACTTTTTTAAATTTAATTTTACTTCTTTTTGTGGCCTTTGATCAGAGGTTCTTCTGTTCCCAACATATTATATTCTACCAACGTTTTGTATTGTCATAAAAAGTGATAGAGCTAAATGTTTTGTTGGTGTAATTTGGTATTAGATTTGCCAGGGATATAATAAATATATCAGATACACACCCTGAGACAAGTTGTCTACTCAGGAAGAAGAAATGCATATTATAGAAAAGGTAAAAATATTCTTACAGTCGCCTTTTAAATGGCTACCCAGTGGCCAGGCTTGTTTTACTTCATTTAATTAAGGTAATTTTTTTTTTAGTTTTTGCAAAGTTTACATGTGTTTGCATTGTGAAAATAGAGTAATTGCTGCTCAAATACTGCAAACACTTTTTTCTAATGTAAAATTACTTCTAGATTTTAGACCATTAACTTTCCATGGAAAGAAAAAATGTTTAAATATCTGCTGGAACATAGTAAGTTTATTATCCATATTATGAATGTGTATTTAAGTGCACTTTGCTTTTAGTGGTTTATACTATGTACGCTGTATTGGCACAGGCCATATACATATACGTGGCTGGATAATGAAAAAATTGCCTTTAGATCAGGCATGCTTGAATGATTGTATCACGCTTGAAGCAAGTTTGGTTTATTTATTACCCTACCAAATTGTAAATAAAAATGTATTAATAGACATTGAGCATTAACGAATAAGGCCCCTATTTAATTACAAGCCCGTAATTACCTTAAAACTGAACTTTTTGCTGTGAGTTCCAAATTTGTTACATATATAGATGTATTTAATTGACTCAAGCCCACAATTACATGCTCACAGCCCCAACACGCAAACCATCAACCCGTGCGTAACATTTCACGGCATGATCAATTAAGCAAGTTACAATTTAGACAGAGCCAATAGTAAATGAGACCGTCATCATGACGTCAGTAAAACATGGAGTTTAAACTACAATCAGTTAGTGTTTAGAAGTCCGATGTGCAAGTGTACTTGCAATCCAGAAATGTATAAATAAATAAAAATCAATAAATCAACTGTTCTAGTCCATGCAGGTTCCATGATATGTATTAACTCATTGATTCCTGGGATCGATAAAACACAGAAATAAAACATTTAACATTATTTTTTCATTGCAGATTTGCCAGCTTGAGACTGTTGTGCAATTAATTCTAATCTTTCATCGCTTTTGAAAGTATTTTTAAGTACAGTAGTGTATGTTTATTTGCTTTTACAACCTTATGAACAGGTGTTTAACCCACTTGCGGGTCCTATCTAGTACTCGTATACTTTTTTGATACATTTGCCATTTACAGGCTTGAAGGCAATTGAGGGCTTGTTGAATTGTTGCAATTGAATATGGATTTTGCGTTTTTAGAACTGGTAACATTTGTAAGCTTGAAACATCACAGGAGGAGATAGGATGGGGTTAGGTTTTTGATATTCGCAGTGATTTCGAGCCTGTAACTTGCAAATGGATTGCTAGTAGCAAAAATAAGCCAATTAAACATTTACAGGCTCCATTACGGGCTCCAGTAATTGAGATTTGCACAATTAAATAGGGACCAACATAACCAGACGCAACAGTAACACATAACATTTAGAAGCTCATATTCTGTGTATCTGCAAATGTAGTGATGAATGCATTAGGGAGACTGGCTAAGAAACTGTACCCCAGTATGCATATGCCAAATAATATACCAAATAATCATGTACTGCACCCAAGGTGGACACTATTTGATATACAACCTTCATAACTGGTCATGTTTCCATTTTCCATGTGAATTGTTCACTCAATCCATTATTACTTAGAATTAAACTTGATTTTTTTGTATTTTATAGGACCTATTATAGACAGGAAGTACCTCTTGAAAGCTTGTGTATTAAAATATATTGATAGCCCACTATAAAATATATTATATGCTACTGTATTCATTAAAGGGGCATATATTTATTCATACATTTAAAATGGCATACTTTAAATATTGCCAAAGTTGTGTTTTGCATGTTAATATATTAAGTTTAATTTTTTTAAATATCATTGAAACTACAAAAAAAAGTGCAGAGAGCATATGTACAATACAGCTATATTACTGCTCACTTTCAGGGGCGAGTCCCAAATTACTTAAACATTATTATATTATAAAACACACAGCAGTGCACAGTGGCAGAGCTGGTGATTGGAGGGCCCTTATGCAAAATAATTTGGGGTCCCTTTTATAAAATGTAGGTGTCCTGGAAGTCAATAAAAAAATTCCAAAAATATATGTAGGTGGTTTGATTACCCCTGATTACTGTTGCAGTAAACTCTGGTGCTAGTAGTGGGCTCTGGTGCTTTGCACCTGCTGCACCAGCAGTAGCTCTGCCACTGGATGTACAAAGTCGAAGACCCTATTTTAGAAAAAAATAATATTTCAATGCCCCTTTAAGGTTATATATTATTATTATTATTATTATTATTATTATTATTATTATTATTATTATGTGAATATGTGCTGTTTACATTTAAAATTGAGGATTCTATTTAATTCTCAAAATTACACAGTTTGTCTACTAAAATACACATGATATCATCATTTAATGTCTCTATGTATATGGTGTACGTCCCTTGGCTCCCTTCTGATTACAAAGTTCCTCTACATGTAACACGTAATCCGGGCTCCTCTATAATTACGTCTGTAATTTGTATTGTGGATGTTGCCGCTCTCTGATTACATTGTATCAGGATTAATACAAACATTCGGTGTGTCTCAGTAACAGGAGGTGTGATTGTTTGTTGTGTTTCTCGCCACTGCTCCTCCTCCTCCTCCTCCAAACTAGTTTCTAGTGATCCCTAACAACCGAGGAACACACACACACACACACACAGTGTCACTGACACCAGGCAAGAGGCAGAGAGCAGGGGGGACCAGCCAGCAGCATGGCATCCACATTCCCCCCGAAAATCAGCCCCACGCTGATGACTCCGGAACCCCATTTTATCCCAGGGTAAGTGACACGTCCCTTTAATAATTATCAGCATCTCCAATAAAAAATCTTCAATAAAATGATTAGCTACTGATATAGTGCAGGACTTAAAAGGACTCAAACACAATGTTTTCATGTATTTCAAAGAGTCTTCTAAGTATTACTTAAGTTGTTTTTGTGCTAAACAAATAATCAAATATATATATATTTATATAGTAAATAAATAGTACATCTGTGTTCACATTTGAATGTCTAAAGTTAAGTTAGAAAACTGCTTCCAACTCAGAATTCTGAGAAAAACAGTTATTACACTGCATTCTGGGAAGCTGAGTTGGGACATGCAAATGTGCACACAAAAGCCTCGCTTTTCAATCCATAGCCATTTTCAAACATGGCTTCCTTTAAGTATAGTATATAGTATACTAACAGGAAATGCACAGAGCATTCTGTAGTATGTAGATCTTATCGGCAGAAATGTATGATTCAAAAACTATATTGCTGACAGAGGCAAGCCCCCTAGAGTAGTATTGAGTTCTTGTCAATTAAAAACTAGCATTAAATATGAATTTACATTATGAACAAATATATGAGTACAGGATCAGAGAGACACTCATTGGTTTGTCATACCTAATTACATTTATATATTGATGGTTACATACTGTATATGCCTGCAGATTAGCTGAAGCCACCCTCATACATTTCAATACATTTCACATATTTTTATATCTTATAATATAAAGAGCAGTGTCTGACGTGAGAGCCTACAGTGGATGTTGGCGGCGGATCTCCCGCAACGCAGCAAGTAGCAAGCAGGGATTAGTGCACGCACCCCACAGCAGAGCACAGATAGCCCTTATTCCGCCATTCGCCCTCAGCTCTCCGCCTCTCTATACTCCCATGGGAGCATTGTGGCGGTGACAGCCGCCACCACACACTTGACGCTCCCCACCTCAACAGAAGGCGTGACAGCAGTGATTACCCACCCACTCCACACCACAGCTAGCCTCATAAGACCGCAGGGAGCATTGCGGCGCCATCACACACCCGGACACTTGGTGCACTGCCACCACACCAAGCGTCGTGACAGCTGCAATTACCCACCCGCTCCACACCACCGCAACAAACCACATCAAGCCTCACGCTTTGCGTGGTGCTCATCGCTTGCAAACCTCATGAAGTGAGGCGAGTCGTTAACGCGTAGCACTTAGACGATGAGCGCCATATATATATATATATATATATATATATATATACGCTGAGCGCCATATATATGTATACATATGTATATATATATATATATATATATATATACATAAATCACATATAATAGTTGTCAAACTGCGAGACGTTACGTGGTGCTCATCGCTTGCGAGCCTAGTGAAGCGAGGTGACTCGTTAAAGCATAGCACTCAGACGATGAGCGCCAAAGGCCTCATGAAGCGAGGCGAGCCGTTAATGCGTAGCACTTAGACTGCGAGGCAAGCTGTTAATGCAATGAAACTCGCAGCACAAACGCAATGAGCGACGAAGGCAATGAAACACGCAGGACTTAGCCACCAAACACTTACTAAACGCGGGATCGCATTAGCCTCCAAGCACTTGACAAACACTGGCCTTAGAAAAGATATGAGACGCAGGACTTTGACAAAAAAAATACGAGATACAGGACTTTGAAAAGATAGCAAAAATATGAGGTGACGAAAATAAAAAAAACACAAAGAAAATAAAAATGAATACAACAAAAACTTCACAGCACGGGGGAACAACAAGGACGTCTGGGAGTGAGGTGGAACGCGAATTTAAGCCGATTTCGATTACTTTCGCCACACGAAAATCACCTAAGCGAGAAAAAAATGGCCGCCCCAAAAAAATTAAACAAGGCTACAAGACCGCGGACTGCGCAAAACACTGCCAAACGCGTAGCACTTTCACACAGGAACGAACTACAAAATACACTATTCCAAATGACGGAAAATGCTTGCGAGACTCGTAACATTAATAACATTACGAATCTACAATGGCGCTTTACGCAACTACACCAATGGATTTCCCTCGCGCACACAACCTATGCACAGTTGGGACATTCATTACACTTTATCATCAGAGCACCAACACTCAACTGTACATTGTATGCTGACGGAAAATATAAACAAATTGTTAGGTAAAGTATATTAATTTATTCAAGAACTAATTAATTAATTATTGATTAACTAAATATAGATAAATATACATCTCTCTTTATAATGAGTGACGAAGGTGCACAGAGGAGCAAAAGTAGACGAGAGGAGAGGCTCGCCATGAGCGCTTTCATCGCTCATTGCTAGCCGTGTGATGAGTGCCGAAGGCGCTCAGCGCGAGAATCGCAATGAGCGCCGAAGGTCCTCACAGTACAAAAAGGTTTACATTGTGTGTCAACAGCATTCCCATGGCTTCAAACTTTATTGCCCCGTCATTTTTGACGGGTAAGTCGCTAGTATAAATATATATATATATATATTATATCATGCAAATACCATGTAATGAAACAGTGTGGCCTACGAGAAGGCTTTTGAGACCATGAGAGTATTTTTTCAATTATGGAGCCATTTTAGCCTCCTGTTGGGTACAGCAATTTTGAACAGTGGACTTAAATTTTTGATTAATTTGGAGAATTTTGGGGGTTTCCACTGAATTCATTTAATGGTAAAAGTCACTTGTTTTGAAGGCACATTTGATCTAATCATTTCATTAATTTGGGAAACTCTGCAAAATAACAATCCTGGATCTACAATAAAGCAAAGAGGGGTATATGTAAAGTGTAAAATATTGGAAGAAATCTTCAGCTACATAACATAGAAATGTCTGATATGCCTTGTGTAATTTAGTGGTTATGTATGAAACGTTTAGGCAAAGGAAAATCCTGTAAATGTCAAACACATATCAATACCAATCCTTGAGATTGACCTAGAAAGTCTTTTTCCCCAAAGCATCATCCACTGTAAATATATCCATCGTTTTTACATATCTTCCCTCTTTTTACCCATCCAGTCTACTTTTGGAATTCACACAAGCTGGACTCAGCAGTCTTCCATATTGCTTGGCTAATCTCTATCTGAAAATATCTGCGCCAAACTGTATAGCTCTACATAAAATGTAATAATAATAACTAATACAATCAATCCTGCCATATATCATTTATATATATATATATATATATATATATATATATATATATATATATATATATTTATTTAAAGTAAATTATAGTAGAGTCACTCCACTATCTCTTTTTATACTCCCATATTGACTACTGTGTATTTAGGTTTGATGCTGCCCTAGGCCACTCAGATTTTGCTACCCCCACACCCCACTTGCTGCTCCTCCTTTTCCCTTTCTATATCTCATTAAGTTTATATGTGTTCCTTTATATATATATATATATATAGTATATCGGATAATGTCAAGTACATTTACAGACTGAGATATCACCGCATAAAGACATTTCTGTGCCTATATAAACATATTGCAATCCTGTCCCCTGAATATGTGCTGCCCTAGGTCTGGGCCTTGTGGACCGGGTCAGAACCACACCCCTGGAGACAAGGGATGAAGATGTGGATGCATATGGGAGAGTTTTGGTCTTAAGAAGAGCTGGGGTTGATGGGTGTTCATACTAAAAATAAAAGGAAAGTCACATTATAGTGTGCAATAATAGTGCGTAGTTTTACATAGTCCGTATATAATATTGCTTAAGATTGTCTTATTTTTTACAACTCTATACCACTGTCTATTTTATTTGCTAAGATATGGGTATTTTTTATCTATGTAGCATGTCACATTAATACTACGGGATACATCTGACATCAGCACTATACCATTATCAATGATAGAAAGATACAATGTCATGGTGTGCATGTCTCTTTAATTGATAATAGTATAGAAATAATGGCCGTACTATCTTCTAATAAGATTATAATTTCACATGATACTATTATAAGGAATGTAAATGGTTTATAGGTATACGGCCCTACTTGTATATGCATTTATGTAAATTAATGGAAGGTTCCCACTTAAAAACAATCAAGTGCTCTCAGCCCACTGGTCATTGGAGTGTTTGTAGAGGCCTGGACCAGTGATTGTCATTTTCAATGTTGTATTGATAATCTTAATTAAACACCTTAATCTACATAAAGTATTCTGTATCCATTACTAATTGCCAATATCATCAACTAACATTGTGCAATATTTGTGTACTGCTCCTTTATCTGGCAGCCATGTCACGGTGTGTACACGTCTCCTAGCAACAAGTCATAGATACCAACCAGGCCCTAAGTGGCCAGGCATATAAACACTGGGAATGTGCTGAGAGTCGGTGAAAGGGCAAGAAGGGATGGTTTAAGTTTAAGACTGAATTAGTGCTAACAAACATGTAGCTGGATGGTCTATATAAAACTAGTGGTTAGGCCTGAATGGTACTTCCTGGCCTGACACCATCTTGTAATGAGTTACCATGGCAACAAGTCATAGATACTAACCAGTCCCTGAGTGGCCAGGCATATCAACACTGGGAATGTGCTGAGAGTCAGTGAAAGGACAAGAAGGGCTGGTTTTAAGTTTAAGACAGAATTAGTCCTAACAAATATGTAGCTGGATGGTCTATATAAAACTAGTGGTTAGGCCTGAATGGTACTTCCTGGCCTGACTCCATCTTGTAATGAGTTACCATGGCAACAAGTCATAGATACCAACCAGTCCCTAAGTGGCCAGGCATATCAACACTGGGAATGTGCTGAGAGTCAGTGACAGGACAAGAAGGGCTGGTTTAAGTTTAAGACAGAATTAGTGCTAACAAACGCTTAGCTGGATGGTCTATATAAAACTAGTGGTTAGGCCTGAATGGTACTTCCTGGCCTGACACCATCTTGTAATGAGTTACCATGGCAACAAGTCATGGATACTAACCAGTCCCTGAGTGGCCAGGCATATCAACACTGGGAATGTGCTGAGAGTCAGTGAAAGGACAAGAAGGGCTGGTTTTAAGTGTAAGACTGAATTAGTGCTAACAAACGTGTAGCTGGATGGCCTATATAAAACTAGTGGTTAGGCCTGAATGGTACTTCCTGGCCTGACTCCATCTTGTAATGAGTTACCATGGCAACAAGTCATAGATACCAACCAGTCCCTAAGTGGCCAAGCATATAAACACTGGGACTATGCTGAGAGTCCGTGACAGGACAAGAAGGGCTGGTTTTAAGTGTAAGACTGAATTAGTGCTAACAAACATGTAGCTGGATGGTAAATAAAACTAGTGGTTAGGCCTAAATGGTACTAACCTGGTGCCATCTTGAAATGAGTTATCATGGCAGCTAGTCATAGACTGAAAGGGCACACAATGGTTTCAAGTCTTGACATTAATTTACATCATATGAATGATGAATTATGCACAAGCCAGGAAACCTACCTTCAAGGTTACTCCCTCTCATCAGTGTGGGGCCGGTTCCTAGCTTGTGTAGTAGATGTGTGGGGAGGTTGTTTACCACAATAATCATTTAATTTATGGTGGGCAAAAGAGCAATGTTTCAGTTTCTGGATCCTCCCACTATCTTCCTGTATTCTCTCTTGCACGCTGCCACCTTACACACCTGTGACTTACAATGCTTTATTTTGTGAAATAAAGACACTCCCATATTAAAAGGGCCATCATGCGCGTTAGAAGCTTAAAACAAATTAAAATAAGAGAATTGTCACATTCTCACAGCTCCTTATGTACGTTATATACCATATGTTATAAATAATTATATATAATTATTGAAAATCCTATCAGTTGGGTATTTTAGGATCTTCTAATACACAGCATGTCACTATCTGCTTGCTGTCTACCAGTTTGACATTACGCAATGCAGCAAGTCACAGGTGTGCAAGATGGCAGCCTACGGGAGAGAACAGAGGGTGAAAGGGGGACTAGTAACTGATAACATGTTACCCTTTGGGTCTTTTATGTTTACATTTTAGATGAAAATAACAATAAAAAGGATGCAATTAATTAAATAAACCTAGCTAAAATATTTATATAAAACAACAGGTTTTGCTTAAAGAGTCCCTTTAATGAATAAACAGTTGTGTATATTTTTTTTAATTATCAGTATATTAAAAAATAAATGAGTAGGTTATTTTAATCCTATTCTGCCCTTTTCAATATGTTTGGAAATACATTACTTAGAGATAAGGGTGTGTTGTGTTAGCTGGCATTAGCAACAAATTGCACCGTCCATTCAATATTTTTCCAGTTTGGGAGTTGTCAGAAAGGAATTTGTAGTTACTGTGACAGTTCCAGTCTCTATGTGTGTGGTGACACAATACCAGAACATAATTAAGAAAAAAAAGGCTAATTACCCTGACTAATCCAAGTTAGCCTTTATCATTCAGTAACATTATGATAAGAAATTTTATTAAAGATAGTTCCTATGGTAGGAAGGAAGCTTTGTTCATTCATTATTTGTATTAAAAAAATAAAAAATATAAAATATGAGTATAAAAAAGATTTTAGAAAAAACCTTATTTTGAAGACTTTGTATAGAGTGTTCCATCTTGTCTGACCTCAACGCTTCCTGTTAGCTTATAGTGTGTGTTATCTCTCAATTCAGGGTGGGCTGAGGGAGGAGAGGAGAAGGGGATTTTGTATATCGTTGGACCTTTTAGAATATAGACACCCACTCCTACACCATAAATAGGTGATTAGGATAACTCACTCACACAAGCTTCACTAATATATCACGGATGCCTCAACGACCAACAAAAGTATCAAAATATATTTATTTCTAATTAAAATTAACTTTTTTATGCATCATTATGCTCTTAATTTTTCATATTTTTTTTTTTATTGAACAGCGGTCCTTTATTTACCTATTATGTGTCTGCCCACAACAGGTACAGTGGATTCTGCCCTCAATACAGGTACAACTTGGGTAAAACCTATGGAAAGCTCACCAACCAGCTGCTGAGCAGTAAAGATATCCAACACTCTGGTCAACTGGTCCTCCAGTCCTGCCCCTTCCCACCACCCAGGAACAGTGATATGGACCATCCCCAGGGGGTGTTGAGGTGGAGGAGACCACGTCTTGGAGATAAGAAACTTACATGGAGCATGATCCCAGGGTACACTGGTATGTAATAATCTAGCCAATTATTTTGTCTTCAAAGAAACATAGATATAGTGGCAGATATAGCTACATTGTTATGGTGAAAGGGCTTGGAACAGCTACCGCCATTGCAGGTGGTGACATGCACTGGGGCTCTCCTCTGGGGGGCCCAATACAGATAATCTTTTTTTCTTTGTTGAAACTTTTTTTATTTTCCTCCCGGCCCCTGCCCCCTCAGCACCCTGGGCCCATAACCTCTTGTGGCCTTTTTAGGTAGATCCGTCGGAGTTCATTCTTTCTACAACTCTTGTCACCTCTTCTTACTCCCGCCTCCAGGACTTTTTTTGTGCTGTCCCTAGTCTGTGGAACTCCTTGCCTCGCTCCACCAGATTATCCTTTTGCCTCAAAACATTTAAAACTTACTTAACATGATTATCACCTCTCTCGCCCTCTTTTACCACTCACTATACATTAGATTGTAAGTCTGCGAGTTTGTATCCTAAGTACTTTGGGAATGCTATTTGTTAATTTGTATTTATCTTTGTCTGAACTTAACTTATGTACAGCACTACGGAATATGTTGGCGCCTTATAAATGAACTATAATAATAATAATAATGATTGGAGATTCTTTATCTTTGCCTCCCCTGCCGGCTCCTATTCTCGCATGGGCAGGGAATCCCGGATGATGTCACACACACGCTTTGATTTGCTATTGTGCTATTTGTAGGGAAATCTGATTTGCTCAAAAGACTAAGAGACAATGAGAATGCACAGCTAAAAATGACAAACAGCAGAGAAAAGCCCCCAATATAATATTACAATGAACTATCTAAATAAGTTCCATACATATTTAAATGTATTCCTTTCAAATAAAAACCACTACCATTTAGATAGAACTTTAAAAGATTACTGTAGTGTTGTAAAATAAAACAATTTAGTTTAATTTGTTTATTTATTAATTGATTAGCAATTAAATCAGTTTTTTGAAAAAAAAATGTAAAACTTAAATTTGAACTTTAAGGTTTTTCAGACTTCAGCAAACTTTACCTCCTATCATGTGTTCAAGGGATGAGAGAAGATCTGGCCAGGAAGCTGTCCTTTTAGGAGTCATTATCTGCCTCATTCAATGCAGTGAACGCTACAGGCAGATCCAAGCCAATCAGAAGACATTTCAGGACAGCCTCCTGGACAAATCCTCTGCCATCATCAAGACAATAAGGGATGGATAGATGCAGCCACGAAGGACTAAAGGTTCAAATACAAGTTGTAAAAGCTACATCAAATATCAATTCTATTAATCATCAATTACTAAATATACAAATGACACCTTATTGTAGGACCACTACAGGGGCCCTATAAACTTATTTTCATATAAATTGATATCTGACATCAGTTTATTTCTACTGTCCGCAGGTTTCATTCCCAGATCTCAGAACTTCTTTGCCAAGACATATGCCGAGGTCAGTAAGGAGGCGATGGGTGACTTCAAGACAGAGCAGCTGCTGCATGAAACCCAACTGCAGGAACAAGCCCTGATCAATAAGATGCAGACTGGACAGCAGCAACCGCACACCGAGCATGAGAAGAAGGTGGGTACTGAGCACTCGGCTAAAGGAATGTGAGGGGTCCGAGGTTTAATGTTAAAATAATTAACTCCTTTATTTGCATATTCAAACATAATTTTAATAACAACTGCTTAAATGCTCCTTTTTTACTCACTTAAACTGTCCAAGCAGTCCCTGCAAAGTCCACCCCCCCAGTAGCTCATGTATACAATATTTTTATAGTACTAGATGTAGAAGCCAATGACAGACTGTGTTGCCCTGAGACACAGCCTGTCATTGGCTACATCTAGTACTACAGACCAATTGTATACATGAGCTACTGGGGGCAAAGCTTTGCAGGCCCTGTTTGGAAGGTTCCAGTTAGTAAAAACAGAGCTTTCAGCCACTTAAACAAAATACCGATATCGAGGTGCTCTATCAGAGAACGAAATAACCTTAATAGGTTAGTTCTATGGAAATGATAACCCACTCTGAGAGCGACCTCTTTTAGCTACTTGTACCCTTCACAGGGAGAAATATCCTGTAGTATATCAGTCTGGTCACACTCACTAGAGTCCAGCCCCAAAATACCAGGCAATTCTACCCTGAATAGGAGAAACAGCAAACCCCAGACGCGTTCCTTGCTCACTGTGCCTTAGGGAGATATCAGCTACACCTCACTGACGAGGCCCAATAAGGGCCGAAACGTACGTCTGGGGTTTGCTGTTTGTCCTATTCAGGGTTCATATAAAATCTTCATAGATATTTTTGTCCGCCTAGATATTTCCCTCTCTCTCTCTCTCTCTCTCTCTCTCTATATATATATATATATATATATATATATATATATTAATCCCTTATAATTCAGGATGTTATTTCATATTTTAGCTCCTGACAGCCAATTACAGGACCCCACTCCCAGCCTTGTCTAAGGAACCTGCTCCCTACCATTCTCCTCATGCCTCACAGCCTCACATATCCCCTTATTACATGGATGATGAAAATCCTTACAAATACTTCATCTCAGGTAAGTCCTTGTGCTGACGAAGAAGGTATCACAAAGTCTTATAAGTCATTCTTTGTTAATTTTACTGCATTCCCGGACCCTTTGCCAGTAAAAGGCTTAAAGGGACATGGCAGGTTCCTGGATGTTACTAGGTATATAATATCCCTGAGTATCTATTTACTTTATGTACTTTATTTTATTAGGAAGTGCTTAGAAGCTGTGTTTTTGCTTCCTAAAATCAGCAAATAGTCCCAGTATGGGTCTGCCCACTGCAGCTCATGAAGACACAGACTCTGTAGTACTGGGTGTGCTTTGTCTCATACTAACCAAGTATGTGGCATCTCTCATCAACATTCTGCTAGTGTTCCCTGATAGGCTAGGACACTGCACTACAGCCCTGGAGAGTATGTTTCTTCTTATAATGCAGTGGGCAGACCTATACAGGGATTATTTGTTTGATTTTATTAAGCTCTTCTTAATAAAAAAAAACACATAAAAGTAAATCGATACACAAGGATATTATATACCTAGTAATGACCAGGAACCTGCCATATCCCTGTAATAATTGCTGAATTGTCATTCCTTGTCATACTGCCTACGCAGACAAATATAGACCCTTTCATACAGTGGTCCTTTAATGGAAGAGCTGACCCTCTGCCCATTATCCTGCAGGGTACACGGGGTACGTCCCGCGCTCACGCTTCCTCATCGGCGGTGGGTATCCGGTCACCACTAACAGGGCGCTGCAGGAATTTGGTCAAATGGCGCTGAAGCAGAACGTGAGACTGAGCCAACAGCCGGAAAACCAGGGGGGTGAGATCCAGCACCCCGAGCAGAACCCCATCTACCTCGAGAGCCTGGGGCTGCTGCCCCGGTACACCGGATACGTGCCAGGTATCATTGGATGAATACTGACGGGTATTGGGTGACCTCTGGCTATGTGGGTACAATGGAGTCCTGTAACCTTAGTCAGTACACAGCTTAGGTTACATCAGGGCTGTATGAATAGAGGCCTCAAACTGACCCCCTGCCGCCTGCTCCTGCAATGACATTATAGCCACCTAAAGAAGTCTAATAAAGGTATATGGATGTTATATGTATATAATATCCGGTGTATCTATTTACTTCTAGTAAGAAGTGCTTATAAGCTCTATTTTGTCATAAATAAAAAATATAGCCCCTGTATAGGTCTGTCCACTGCAGGGTAGGCTGATACAGACTCTGTAGGGCTGGATGAGCAGTGTAGTGTCCTAGCCTTTCAGGGATCAGGTCTCAGCTGTATGTCGCAGAATGTTGCTGAGAGATGGTCACTTCACAGCAAGTACAGCAGAGTCTGTGTCTTTATGAGCCGCAGAAGGCAGACCCATACAGGGACTAATTGTTTTATTTTAGGCAGTAAAAACAGAGCACATAAGCACTTAAGAAATAAAGTACATAAAAGAAAATAGATACACAGGGATATACATAATAACATTAACCAAGATTCCTGGAAATCCTTTCATTCATTTGTCTCTTTCTCTCTCTACGGTACATTTTTTCATCACATTAATAGTAATATTTTGTTCTCTTCTATAGGTTACAAGTTCCAGTACGGGCATACCTATGGGCATCTTACCCACAATGCCTTGGGGCAGAGCACTCAGCAGAAACAAATCGTGAATTAAACCGCCTGGTGCTTTCTGGACAAACATGGCGTCCGGGCAGAGGAGACTAAACATCCGACAGACCTCAGTAGGGTTTTGTATTTTCATACCCAAGTCTTGTAGCCACTGTCCTGGTGACCAATGCTCGGCATACAGTGGAAGTGCCTGAAATAAAGGGTTAATTATGTGCTATTGTCTCCACACTTGAAATCGAACTTTTAAAGGGATATGGGAGGATCCTGGATGTTACTCGGTATATAATATCCCCGGGTATCTATTTACTTTTATGCACTTTATTTTATTTTCTGCAGCTCATGAAGACACATACTCTGCTGTACTTTCTGTGCTGTGTCTCATACTAAACAATCACTCATGGTCAGTGATAAACTAGGACACTACACTGCAATACAGAGTCTGTGTCTGCATACGCTGTAGAGGTCAGACCCATACAGGGACTATTTGTTTTTATTTTAGGCAGTAAAACAGAGCTTACAATCACTACTTAAAATAATATAGTACATAAAAGTAAATAAATACAGAGGTATATTATATATATATGGTAAAACCCAGGATCCTTCTTATCCCTTAATGCCACTATTTGCACAAGTTGACATCGCTCCTACGTAATATATTACAAAATGTGACTTTAAGGAGATAATCTAATGATTTTGCACTGGACATAACGAGTCACTGGAGGGGGAGAGGGGATTGAATGATAAATTATCCAATACTAATGGAGACAATCACTTTTTGGTTTGCAATAAATAGTATATTTTGAGTGAGCGCCACTTGTTTTTTTCCATTATCTCACCACTAGAGGGCACTGCAGCACACAAACTGAATCTAAAGCTGCAGTCCCACTTTTGCAATCTGAAGAACCAAACTGTCTCTGTGTATCTGTTTCTACAGGTAGGAGGGGACTCGGAATGCAGTGAAATGTGGCAGTTCTAAGTGCCAGTGCTAGTAGCTAATATATTAAATGTATACTGTCTCTCCAACAAAAAGTCGTTTTTATCTTAGAGTATGAAACGCTATTTATATATATACAATTTACTAGCTGTTTTATCTACAGTAAATAATTCCTGAGATAGTCAGCATTCTCTGTGCCATTTTTCTCAATAATACATTATTACGGAGGTACCCCACATTCTCAGTGATATTCCTTTATGCAAATGTTGGTTCAATATGCAAAATTGCTGGCGAGAATGCTTGATAAAGGTGAAGGAGGGGAACTAATACCATGATAACTTTAAGGGGCATTATTTTTGCAAACACAGAGACAGGCAATGAGACCTTGATCCTATTTGCCACATGAAAGCAGCTAATTAGTATTTGGGTGATACTCAGTTATATAAGAACTAGTAACGTGCCTGTCATAAATGACGGTATCATATGTTACCTTCAATTGTCTTTGCCCTCTGTGCACCCTCTCTCTATGCACCTTCACTCTCTCTGTGCGCCCTCTCTCTCTGCATTCTCTTTCTCTCTCTGTGCGCCTTCTGTCGCTTTGTTCTTTCTCTGTGCCCTCTGTGTGTGCCCTCTCTGTGCACCCTCTCTCTATGCGCCTTCACTCTCTTTGTGCGCCTTCTCTCTCTGCGTTCTTTCTCTGTGCCCTCTCTGTGCACCCTCTCTCTATGCACCTTCACTCTCTCTGTGCGCCTTCTGTCTCTTTGCGCCCTCTCTCTCTCTGTGCACTCTATGTGTGTGCGATCTCTCTCTCTGTGCACTCTCTCTGTGCCTTTTCTCTCTCTCTGTCCTCTGTCTCTCTATGCCCTGTGTGCTCTCTCTCTGCACCACCTGTCTCTGTGTCCACTGTCTCTCCGTGCCGTCTCTCTCTCTTTTCCCCCCATTTCTCTCTGTGCCTCCTCTCGCTCTGTGCCCTCTCTCCATGTTGGTTGGCCCTCACACACCTTTGCAGCCGCCATTCACCTCTAACATCAATGGCACGTGGTGCGCCGCAGTTTCCACGTTGTTTCTTCTGAATTGCGACATTTGTCCAGTCGGGGTACACTTTAACCACAGCAGCCCGCGAACAGTTCACAAACTGCGCCGTTTCAAATATAGTGCCACCCTTGGCCCGAAAGCCAATGACCATCCCCTTTTCAAAGTCAAATAAATCGTCCGTTTTACCCATGATATCAATGGCTGATATGCTTGCAGAATGTCTACATGTCGTCTTATATACCCACCAAACCAGCTCACCAGTCATGTGTCGTATTTCATTGGCTACGCGCTGCTGACATCATAATAATGTGACTCGACCCTGTAATAATTATATACATATTTTACAAGTATATGACATCTTTTTTCCTTGAGCTTTTCTTTTTTTCACACCCACCTCAGTATTTAACACCGGGCTGGACATCGCGGAATAAAACTTCGGAGACATCAATTCTATTCAGCACCTTTTTTATTAATATGCGTAATAAATAAACAAACCGATAAATATATATATTTATATATGGCAGAATACACAGAGAGAGAGAACAGGTGCAGACCTAATAGACGCGGGTTATTTTCGGCAAGAGCGGATGTACATACGCCGGGAGATTTGCAGATTAACCCTCTCACTGCCTGAGGTTTGGCAAATGCCAGACCACTGACTGTAAGAGGAGTAGGAGATGCCTCTTGTGAAAATGCTAGAGGTGGGCAGGGGGCAATATAGGCGCGGGGATGCTGGGTAGGCAATGTGGTCTAGTGGTTAAGATGTTGGCCCAAATACAAAATTCCAGTTTCATCTACTGATCCTTCGCAAACTCACTTTAACTCTCAAAGTGTACGAATTTTACTTTGTTACAAAAACTCATTAAGTCATACTGCAATGGTGATAAATAAATAAACAAATTATGAACTACTAGGTGTAGGGTTTTAGAGAATGGTGCCAGGGTTTGAATCATGGTTGGCAGAAGAGGTGGGTTGGGACACTTTTGGTGGACTGAGGCAATGAGATAATTCTTGAGGGACGTGTAGAAATATGAGTTTTAGGACTTGGAGAGAAAAGAGTGAGAAGTGAAAGGTGATTATGTACAAACGTTAAAAGAAAAGGTCAGTAGATGAAAACCACAGTTGGAGCTGCCAACAAGGATGATATGGGCAAAGAGAGAGTTTATGGAGAGCAGTAAATGGGATTTGATGAAGATCGAGAGTCAACAGAGTGAGATGGAGGAGACAAGTATGGAAATGGGGTCAAAGCGACAAATGAGATGAGTTCATTGAGGGAGATACTGAATTATAAACAATAGTATTATACAATAGGTGTGGGACAAGGGAAATAGTGGGGATGTGTATTTCTATTGTAGAGTGAAGAAATGGGTGCTTGATGCCAGGATTGGATGGATGCATGCAGTAAAAGTGGTTAATGGAGGAAACAGAAATCTTGAAGGTTATATGTAGAGGATCAATACTAGTAAGAGAAATGCAAGATGTGGAATGAGAATATATGTAACTGGATCAGATGTATAGGAGCATGCACAGTGCTGAGGTTGGAGAATTGTTGGTATAGTGTTTCAAAAGATGCTGAGACTTAGGAGGAAAAGAAACAAGGAGAGACAAACATGGAACACAATGGAACAGGTTCAGTGGAGTCAAAACAGAGGAAGCCAAATTAAATTGGAGAGAAGAAATCAGATATTAGAGGAAGAGGTTTTGTGGCTGCCCGACTAACACTCTCATCTATGTATGCTCCCCTGAGGCTGCCCTCTACTCATCAGAGCCTTGCTCAGTCTTGCCAGCTGCCATTCTCAGTCCGACTTCCATGCACTTTGGGAACAATTTACATATTTATGTTGTCCACCATCGAGACTCATTGGACTCGATCCGTCTCCTGTCTCCGTCATGATGCCAGCCTCCTACACACATCATGGTCATTCACATTCTCCTGCAGCTTACTCCTACAACCTGCCTCCTGCACACACCAGTCACACGCATACTCCTCCATCCTGCCTCCTATGTACACCAGTCACACGCATACTCCTCCAGCTTGCCTCCTATGTACACCAGTCACACGCATACTCCTCCATCCTGCCTCCTATATACACCAGTCACACGCATACTCCTCCATCCTGCCTCCTATATACACCATTCACACGCATACTCCTCCATCCTGCCTCCTATGTACACCATTCACACGCATACTCCTCCATCCTGCCTCCTATGTACACCAGTCACACGCATACTCCTCCATCCTGCCTCCTACATACACCAGTCACACGCGTACTCCTCCATCCTGCCTCCTATGTACACCAGTCACACGCATACTCCTCTATTCTGCCTTCTATGTACACCAGTCACACGCATACTCCTCTATTCTGCCTCCTATATACACCAGTCACACGCATACTCCTCCAGCATGCCTCCTATGTACACCAGTCACACGCATACTCCTCCATCCTGCCTCCTATGTACACCAGTCACACGCATACTCCTCCATCCTGCCTCCTATATACACCAGTCACACGCATACTCCTCCATCCTGCCTTCTATATACACCATTCACACGCATACTCCTCCATCCTGCCTCCTATGTACACCATTCACACGCATACTCCTCCATCCTGCCTCCTATGTACACCAGTCACACGCATACTCCTCCATCCTGCCTCCTACATACACCAGTCACACGCGTACTCCTCCATCCTGCCTCCTATGTACACCAGTCACACGCATACTCCTCTATTCTGCCTTCTATGTACACCAGTCACACGCATACTCCTCTATTCTGCCTCCTATATACACCAGTCACACGCATACTCCTCCAGCATGCCTCCTATATACACCAGTCACACGCATACTCCTCCATCCTGCCTTCTATGTACACCAGTCACACGCATACTCCTCTATTCTGCCTTCTATGTACACCAGTCACACGCATACTCCTCCAGCATGCCTCCTATGTACACCAGTCACACGCATACTCCTCTATTCTGCCTTCTATGTACACCAGTCACACGCATACTCCTCCATCCTGCCTCCTATGTACCCCAGTCACACGAATACTCCTCCAGCCTGCCTCCTATATACATCAGTCACACGCATACTCCTCCAGTCTGCCTCCTATATACATCAGTCACACGCATACTCCTCCATCCTGCCTCCTATGTACACCAGTCACACACATACTCCTCCAGTCTGCCTCCTATATACATCAGTCACACGCATACTCCTCCATCCTGCCTCCTATGTACACCAGTCACACGCATACTCCTCCATCCTGCCTCCTATGTACCCCAGTCACACGAATACTCCTCCAGCCTGCCTCCTATATACATCAGTCACACGCATACTCCTCCAGTCTGCCTCCTATATACATCAGTCACACGAATACTCCTTCAGCCTGCCTCCTATATACATCAGTCACACGCATACTCCTCCATCCTGCCGCCTATGTACATCATACTCACATACTCCTCCATCCTGCCTCCTATGTACACCAGTCACACACATACTCCTCCATCCTGCCTCCTATGTACCCCAGTCACACGAATACTCCTCTATTCTGCCTCCTATGTACACCAGTCACACGCATACTCCTCCAGCCTGCCTCCTATGTACACCAGTCACACGCATACTCCTCCAGCCTGCCTCCTGCACACATCAGTCACACGCATACTCCTCCATCCTGCCTCCTATGTACACCAGTCACACACATACTCCTCCATCCTGCCTCCTATGTACCCCAGTCACACGAATACTCCTCTATTCTGCCTTCTATGTACACCAGTCACACGCATACTCCTCCATCCTGCCTCCTATGTACCCCAGTCACACGAATACTCCTCCAGCCTGCCTCCTATATACATCAGTCACACGCATACTCCTCCAGTCTGCCTCCTATATACATCAGTCACACGAATACTCCTCCAGCCTGCCTCCTATATACATCAGTCACACGCATACTCCTCCATCCTGCCGCCTATGTACATCATACTCACATACTCCTCCATCCTGCCTCCTATGTACACCAGTCACACACATACTCCTCCATCCTGCCTCCTATGTACACCAGTCACACACATACTCCTCTATCCTGCCTCCTATGTACACCAGTCACACACATACTCCTCCATCCTGCCTCCTATGTACACCAGTCACACACATACTCCTCCATCCTGCCTCCTATGTACACCAGTCACACACATACTCCTCCATCCTGCCTTCTATGTACACCAGTCACACGCATGCTCCTGCCCCCTGTGACACCAGTCAGACACATGGGCCTCTTATATGTCTCATGATGCCAGCCTCCTATACACAACAGAACCATACACATGTTCCAGCACCAGCTTTACACATAACAGAATCATGTGCAAACCCCCCAACCTGCCTACTTACACATATTAGAGTCATGTACACGCTCTAGATCTCTGCCTACATCAGACGCACGCTCCAGCATTCTGCCTCTTACACATATAAAAGCCACGCTCATGCTGAAGCAGCATGCCATCTACATACACAAGAGGCATGCTCACGGTCCTGCCACCACCGACTTCCTACTCAAATGAGAGCTATGTGCATGCTTAACAGGCTGCTTCCTACACATCAGAGTGGTGCACATGCCCCAGCTCTTTTCCTCCTACACATATCATAGCCAGGCATATGCTTCCTTACATACTCCAGCAGCATGCCTCTTACACACATAATAGCCAAGAACAATCTGAAGCAGTCTCTAGCGTCCACATCCCAGCCATATGCATGATCCATCAGCCTGCCACCTACAGACATCAGAGTCATGTGCACACTCTAGCAGCATGCCTTCTACACATGAGAGGCACATGCTTGCTCATCAGCATACATTGTACATACAAAAGAACCATGTGCATACTCAAACAGCCTCCTTCACAAATCAGAGCCATATGCATGCTCCTGCCATCTGCATCATACACAAACCAGAGCCATTTGCATGCTCCTGCCATCTGCATCATACCCAAACCAGAGCCATGTGCATGCTCCTGCCATCTGCATCATACACAAACCAGAGCCATGTGCATGCTCGGCAGCCTGATTCCAACAAAATCATGCTCATCATAATGCCTCCTACCCATATCAGAGCCATAAACATGCTCCAGTAACCTGCCTCCTATACACATGCGAGCCATGAACATGCTCCAGCCGGCCATCTATAGACATCAGAGCCATGCACATGCCTGTCTCCTAAACATACCTTCTTGGCATCCCAGAATACATCTCTCCTATAACAATCATATGTCCGAGTCCAATCTTTTGTCTCCTGCATAAACCTCCTAGCCATCAGCAATCTGCTGCACCCTACAAACCATGCACATGCCCTACCCTGGGTCCAGCTGTATACATGATACACAAATCACACACCCAAGTCACATGCATGCTCCTGCCGGTTGTCTATCACCAGCCTCCTACAACACTATGTCCTGTCCAGAGCCATAATCAAGCAATCAATCATGCATGCCATCTCCTGAACACATATAAGCCATATTCTGCCCCCCACAGTGGACCGCAGCACTACACTTTACCCAAGATCATGACATCCCCAGCTCCATCCTACACAGATCAGAGCTGTATCCATGGCCCCATCATCTCCTACACATGACGCTCTCCTAGACTCCTATATCCATCACCGCTCTCTGCAGCCTTCTACCAAATCCAGACGAATCAGTCACACGGGACATCTGCAAACTCTCTCCCTCTGCTCCACTCACTTATTTATCAGTCACGCCATTCCTGCCATACACATGGAGAGGTGAAAATGAGTGGAAGAGGTATAGGGGTAGAGGTGATATTATGGTTCCCTTAAGTATTATCTCATATTTTCAGTGCTCTGATAAAAATGTAAAACACGTTTTTAGAATGTTAAAAAATGACTACATATTACATGCATTTATATGTAGCTCTGATCATCTCCATTGGATCTGAACTTCCAAGCTGTCTATGGCAGAGACCTCTGGTCTGTGAACTGCCAATGGACTATGAGCTACATTCAGATTGACCAAGATGCAAAAAAAAAAAAATGCAAATATTAACAATAGATAAAAAGTCATAGAGTAGTGCCTAGATACAAGATTGCATGGTGTATAAGTGCACAGTATATACAGCAATAGATGCAATGTAATTAAGAATGGGGGATAAATGTCATTAGGTAGTGGACACCCTCAGCCGACTTCAAGTGGTCCATTTAAAGTGTTGACCAGCAATGGAGATGACATGGGCAACATGCCATTGCATAAATAAATATATATATATATATATATATAATCATCTCTAAAATATTTTGCCCATTGGCAGCTGAATTATAGCGAACCCTGTTTAGATTTGAGTGGCTATGACCTTGAGTAAGTCATTGAGTCACCGCTGGCACCAGACACTAGAGTGTAAGCTCTTCTGCACAGAGCTGTATATAATGTCATTGCTACATAAGATAATAAATAATATAATATATACAGTATAGCTCTGGAATGAGTCACAACCTCCTGACAGTCACTACGTAACTCCCCTGTGATTTTTCCCTGACTCCGTGTATTTTCCAGTCCTATGATAAATAATATATTATGTTTCTAAAATTATTCTCTGGGTTTTCTGAAATGTTTGAAACTTTAGGGATGGAAACCGTGGGCTATAAAACAGGTTCCTTACATGAAGAATTTAAAGCATGATTGGTCTAATCCCAAATCGAAGTGCTTATATGTCATTTGGTTCTGGTAAAAAATTCAGAGCTATAGCAGTAGTTTTAACCCTTTCCTTGCGAACATTTTAAAGGGCCAGTACCATTCTATATTGAAAATTTATAAGAACGTCACTTGCTACTGGACCAACTGTTCTTTTTTTAATTTATTAACTTTTCTATGCAATTTTGCTGCAATGAAATCTAAGAAGGATATTGGTTTCTCTGTTTTTATACACAGGGTAGATCCAGCATATTATCCCGTTTATTCCTAGAGCCGTCCTCTCCCTACACACCGAGCTGCTGTCCTTTCATTTGTATGCACAATAGATACATCAAGGACATTTGCATTGCAGCGCCACACAATCAAATATATATATATATATATATATATATATGCCGTGCCAGCTTCCAGTGCCATAAAATGATCTGTCCATACACAGCACGAGGGCAATGCCAACTTCATCCTCTCCTGACCCCATACCAGCTCCTTATAAAGGTTCATCTCATGATTCCCACACAACAGATGCTTCAAATATGGTATAATTTAAAATGATAGTTAAAAATACTGGGCAGGCTCAGTAACCGGGCTTAATATATACATTTCTCACTGAGATCTGAGCATGCCCAGTCCTTTTTTTTTTCAAATGAAGACAATAAAATCCAAAGGGGGTGCATAATAATGATTGTAAATTGTTTCTCTAGAGATATCAGACTGTTGTTGGTTGGTGAAACAGAAAGGTTGCCTCAATGTAAGGAAATGCATTATTTAATACATTCCATTGATAAAATACTTGTTATTATCTGTAGTTTTAAATTACACCAAATTTGGAAGCTGTGTAGTGTCACTTTAAATAAATGGTACACTTATGCCAGGGGAAGATTGACCCCTCAGTGTTTGATCCATTGCACCAGCGCTGTCCAACTTCCTTCCAGTTGGATTTCAAATAATAATTTTAAAAAAATGCACATCTAAATATATAAATTATTATATTTTTAAATTTTATGAATAAATATTTGGGAATTGGGCAACATATGATGTCTTTCCCATGTTGGACAGCGCTGTGTTACCATGTTCTTCTGACCTATATTGGTCAGCGGACATAGTGAGTTGCCCAATGGCATAACAGGTTAGGAAATACACTGAAGCATTGCCTGCCTAGGCCCAAGCCTAGCAACCACACATTTGATAGGTAGCAAATAGGTTAAAGCTTATTCTCTTGTTTTTTACTGAATGATGATATCCCAATTAAATCGGGCAATAGATAAGACGGTGTTTAATTAAAGGATCACTGTACATTCAAGGTTCATACATTTTTATATAGAAAAAAAATAATAAATGTTGACCCTGGACCCTGAAGGCATCCATAATACTTTAGTAGAAGTTGTGTGTCGGAGAGGGATGTTTATACCTCTTGACAGCTATGCTTGCATTTCCTGATGCAAGCACCCTGCTTCAAGGTCAATGAGGGGAAAGGTGTGAGGTATCAATTTAAAGCAGATCCAATTATCTAACAATGACCTTCGGAAACCTTTCTAAAACTCATCCCTCCACTTATAGATATAAAAAACAAATCCACCATTGTCCAGCTCTTTGAAAGTGATATAACAAAGACAAAATGGATTCCTCTACTAATAAATAAAGTCTTAAACAATTATATTTTCCTAAATAAAATGTTATCACCATGTTTTACACAACTGTTAATGTTGTTGGTTTTGTTACATATTAAATAAATAAGTGCATGTCTTCTTGAAGTACACCGGTCCTTTAACCAGTAAGACAAAAGGATAATATGCTTTAACCCATCTGTACCTATTACTGTTCAACCAGGCAATCCCTCACACGATCATCTTTAATTTCAAGGCTCCTCCTCTTGCTGGCTTTTTACTCTTCGCCATCTTCATTAATGGGAATATTCACAATCTTATAATGGTTAAGAAACAAGCATCCAATCTCACCTTTAAGAAAACGTCTAAACTATCCTTAATAATATCTGTACAGAGCATTCTCAAGACGTCTTAAAGATCTTCCTAAAGCTTAAAAGCTGTACTTACCCATAATCCTTCAGTATATCTCCCTGTGTAATCAATATTTGGGCCAGTTGATGGTTGAGTGAACTCCTAAGTTGATCTATCCTACCATGATTTAGGAAGCATTTTAAGTGCTACTCTGTGTTTAAGGTGCTTGAGACAGGTAAGGAAGGGAACCAATGGGAATGCAGACTGGAACGGCTAGAGGCAGGTAAGGAGCCCCAAAACATGAGAGTTTTGGGGGAAAGTCACAGAGTTTCTTCTATGATGTCTGCATGCAGAGTTCACGTCAATATCACGGCTAGCACACGTGCACGTTGGTATGGGCGCAGGAAGAAAGAATACTGTATTAACACTATCTAACCCACAATTGTCCAGTGAGTAATGGGCTCCATTTGCCTCTTGGAGGTAAGAAGAGCCTTCCAGGGGTTAGCAGCTCCATTCACTAAATATCCAGAACATCTTGGCGTGTTCCTCATGCCACCGTCATAATGAACCCTGCCATGGAACGTCGCACACATCCCTGCCAGGCCTCGTTAAGAGTCCACCTGGTCAGAGCGAGGGACAAATTTAAGGGGCATTAGCCGGCCCTGACCGCCCAGGTTACAGCGGAGCTGGTCAGAGTGTGTTTGATAGGCAAAGCTGAAGTTCACTGGTCCGGGTTCGGTGTGGTGGCAAGGAGCCTTTGTTGTTCTGTAGGATAGAGGTAAAGACAGAGAAAGAAAGAATTAGACCTTGCAAATAAAGCATGGGGTATGGAAGGTTCTTGTAATCTACTAGGTATATAATATACCTGTGTATCGATATACTGTAATTTTATATACTTTTATTATATATATATATAATTGTATTCTCTAAAAAACCAAGTCAGAGGTGCTCATCAGAGAACGAACCAACCTTAATAGGTTATTTCTATGGCCATGATAAGCTACTCTGAGAGCAACCTCTTTTAGCTCACTTGTGCCCTTCACAGGGAGAAATATCCTGTAGTATATCAGTCTGGTCCAACTCAAAAGAGTGACCCAGCCCAGAAATACCAGGCAATTCTACCCTGAACAGGAAGAACAGCAAACCCCAGACGCTGTTGGTGACCCCGTTTCCATATAAACCGCAAAACGTTTCATGTGAAAATCATGGGTTAAAACTTTGACAAAATAGCTTCAGTTTGCTGAGCCAATCAGAACTAGTACAGATTTATTTTTAAATTACTAGTAATGGCGTGTTGATGCCAAGTCCTTATTGTGAGACTGGAGGGGGTGGAGCGAATACCGGACAGACAGGATATTTGTAGTCAGGGTTTTCGATTGAATTAAATAAATACATTTGAATAATGAAGTGATGCATTTTTTCTATGTTAGTTACATTGTTCTTTTTCAGCCATTGATAGGCTTTGCAATAGAAGTTATGAGTTTAATTCCAAACAGGTTTTTTAACTATTTGAACTAACTAAGACGCATGATAGATGATGTTGGATTTCCACATCCCGCTCTCAAATCAGGATGTCTAGGAGGTAACGAGACAGAAATGATCTGTAAGCAGAGAGACAACTCAGCCCATGTGATAGACAGCAGAGCACATCGATTTAACAGTGGGCCGGCTAATGTGCAGCTGTCTCTCTGACTGCGGGGTGACATTGTGATACACACCCCGAATTAAGCCTCATCGAGGGATAGGAGTACAATAAATGATCAGTGTAATGAGCAGCCCCCAACTCTACCGGAATAAATAAGAATATACTATTATTGGCCCTTTTGTTATATTTGACTCCTGGGGCTATTCCAGGCTCCTGACTTTACTGTAGAGCTTCTTGCATTCATTATTCTACCAGTTTACTTCTCAGCTGTCAAACCTACATATAGAGCTTCACATGGACACATTAGTCATGTGCTTAAGGGGACATGGAACACAACTGTATTAAAAGAGCATATTTTAAACATTACATTTATGTATGAACAAATATATTAAGTAAAACCTGTTAAAATTTACTTGAAACTAACGGGTAATACAAAGAGCTTAATTTAGTCGGTAGATCTCATTGGCTGGCAGAGGGCAAGCCCCAAGATCAGTTACACTTCTGAAGTTTTTGTGCCCCAAGACCTGTTTTGAAAAATTAAAACACACAGTGGCACATTATCAAATAACCTGTTTCTGCTGCAGGAAACAATTGGAAAATATTTCCATGCCCAGTAAAAATAATTTACTCAAAAATGGCTTGTGGTGTAAGAAATGTAAGTAAGAAATGAGAGCCAAATTAAATTCAGAGAGCAATTTATTTAACTTACGTCTTCCATACACAAAGGCGAAATAACCTGCAGTATGAGGAACCTTGGGACTAAACACGTTAGGGGTTCTCGAAACTACTGTTTCTTGCATTAGCGTGAGTCTCCATTGATGATGTGCTCTCCTTGATGCCAGGGAACCTATTATTGGCAGAGGTGGTAGCGCCAAACTGAATTTGTGAATATATCTGATTACTGTCTATTTGCATTTAGGGAGGCCATGCTAATGTATCACAGGAATATAATTAATAATAATTATAAAAATTATATTGTAATGCTATTTTTCCCTCTTATTGCAAGAGATGGACAGCTCTGCTGTGATAAACACGTTTTGCTTCCAAAGTTCGTCATCAACTATTTACAAAGTGCTGGCAAACCCTCAAGTAAACAGTGGAACAGACACTGACACACTAGGGGCCGAGGAGAAGTCTTTGCTGCTGTACTTCATAATCTTGTAAGTAGTAGATAAAGACCTATGAGAGTAAGCTCTTATTAACTATTTACACCGTGCTGAATCAAAGCAGAGCAGCCAAATCTCAGTTGTTAACAATGTAGCAGGTTATGAGACACTAGGAAGGGATGAAACGGACACACTAAAAATGGATTACCCCTAGGGGCACGAAAATGTACGATAAAAAGTGAGTAAAATATTTAAAACTGTATTAGGAGGTGAAATATGGCTTTATTTACCATCATTACTATGAATATAGCAGCCAGCGATAGAGCCAATTTAGGGTTCGATTTTAATTTCTCTATACAAGGTAGGGGCCAATAAAAAAGCGTAAATTGTATATATATATATATACAGGTATGTAGGTAGGTATGTATGTGTGTGTAGTCAGAGCACCCCTAGAATGATCCTCTCCTAATAAATTAATATACCCCTTTTGCTCCAGTTCGCAGAGGGCTCCTACCTTGCTGTGGGCCCCATTGCTTTGTACCTGCTACACCGACACTAGTTCTGACGCTAATATAATCTCTGCTCACCCTAAAGAGACACCTCTATGAGGGTCTGGGCTGCTTACCGAGCATCCTCCGGGCACGGTGAGCTTGGCATGGTGTCTTCTTCTGCCATGGCTTCCTCCTTCTCTGGAGCAGCTTCTCCCCAGATTCCTGCACTCACCGTCTGAGCCACCATGTGAAGTACAGACTTATCCAGACTGAGCCAGCCCGAGGGCAGTCTGGAGAGAGAACAGCACCACAGCTTGTCTGGGGTCTTATAAAACATTTATACACAGCCAATGGCACATTATAACTTAGATTTGCAGTATTTTGTATCAATGCCCGGCACATTCATCAATGCAAACCAATGGCTACTCATAGCACAACAAATTAATAAAGTCTATACTTATATTGAGAACACTGCAATGATGACACAAGAAAACATGCACCACTTACAAAGAAATAATTCATTGCATAGATATATAGTGTATACAATGATGTGCCATAGAAGTCACAACAGATAAAATATGAAATATATCATCAACGTATCTTCTCTTGTCAAAATATATATTTTTAAATACTTGAAAGCAACAAAGCAAAGGTCCCATTTATTGCAGGAATTAAATGTGCACATACAAATAAATATATTTGCAATTATTTGTCTTTAATTGTATATGTGCATAATAAATAAAGCTTGAAAGCTGGATATTTTAAGCATAAATGATCTACAGTATCTCACAAAAGTGAGTAAACCGCTCAAATATTTTATTATATCATTTCATGTGACATCACTGAAGACATGCCCCTCTGCTACAATGTAAAGTAGTAAGTGTACGGCCTGTATAACAGTGTAAATGTGCTGTCCCCTCAAAATAACTCAACACACGGCCATTAATGTGTAAACCGTTGGCAACAAAAGTGAGAAATGTCCAAATTGGGCCCAAAGTGTCAATTTTTTGTGTGGCCACCATTATTTCCCAGCACTGCCTTAACCCTCATGGGCATGGAGTTCACCAGAGCTTCACAGGTTGCCACTGGAGTCCTCTTCCACTCCTCCATAAGGACATCACGGAGCTGGTGGATGTTAGAGACCTTGCACTCCCCCACCTTCCGTTTGAGGATGCCCCACAGATGCTCAATAGGGTTTAGGACTGGTAACATACTTGGCCAGTCCATCACATTTACCTTCAGCTTCTGTAGCAAGGCAGTGGTGGTCTTGGAGGTGGGTTTGGGGTTGTTATCATGGTGAAATACTGGAATACTGCCCAGTCTCCGAAGGGAGGGGATCATGCTCTGCTTCAGTATGTCAAAGTACATGTTGGCATTCATGGTTCCCTCAATGAACTGTAGCTCCCCAGTCCCAACAGCACTCATGCAGGCCCAGAACATGACACTCCCACCACCAAAAGTATACATCTATACTGAGGAAAGGTAGTTGAAATAATCCCTAAATGACAGATAAACAGATAAGGTCCAAAGAGCACAAAACACTGATATGAGATAAAACCCTCAGTTTGAACATAAACAGCGATGCAGAGAGAGTGGAGGCAGCATTTGACATCATCAGGTAAATGCATATAGGGGGAATCAACCCAACATATTATAGAAAACATATATACACATATAGATATATGTGTATATATGTTTGGTCTGGGCCTGCATGAGTGCTGCCGGCACTGTGGAGCTACAGTTCATTGAGGGAACTGTACTGTGACATACTGACGCAGAGCATGGTCCCCTCCCTTTGGAGACTGGGCCGAAGGGCAGTATTCCATCATGACAATGACCCCAAACACACTTCCAAGACGACCACTGCCTTGCTAAAGAAGCTGAAGGTAAAGGTGATGGACTGGCCAAGCATGTCTCCAGACCTAAACCCTATTGAGCATCTGTGGGGCATCCTCAAACGGAAGGTGGGGGAGTGCAAGGTCTCTGACATCTACCAGCTCCGTGATGTCATCATGGAGGAGTGGAAGAGGACTCCAGTGGCAACATGTGAAGCTCTGGTGAACTCCATGCCCATGAGGGTTAAGGCAGTGCTGGAAAATAATGGTTTACATTGTAGCAGAGGGGCATGTCTTCAGTGTTGTCACATGAAAAAATGTAATAAAATATTAAGAAAAATGTGAGGGGTGTACTCAATTGGGTATCAAGACTTCATGCGCACCAACGCATGTGCACCGTCAAAAAGCGCACCCCAACATCTGCGCGCTTCTCTCACATCCCTCAGATCTCTCCCACTCAGTGCCCGCATTTGTCGTGCCAGTAGGGACATGCCTATTTCCTTCTCTGTTACTTTCTCTTATGCTCTCCTCCTCTCCCTCCATCTGCCTTTCCCTCCTCCCTCTTCCTTTCCTCTTCCTGTAGTACAAACCTGGATCAGCTACAACTTAACTTCAGACACTGCTTATCATCTTCATTACCACAGAAAGGGGCCGACTCTCTACAAAATGTCTTCCCCTTCACCTCCACAGGCCTCCGTTCCTCTCGCTCACTTTTTCTACACACACACACACTGTAGTCTACATAATTTTTTCGTCACGCTTTGCTCTCTTTCATTCTCCATCAGTCTCTGCTTGTTCTCCCTCCTGGTTTGGTCCCAACCGGGGGATGAGTGAACGGGAGGCAGGCGGCACCTCCAGTGGCTTCAATCTGGATAAAGAATTTCTCAATTCGCTTAATGGAAGAATCATCATTGCAGAGCTAGTAACTACATATTGCCTTCTGTGACATCTTATCCCACCCCTGGAGCCCAAAGATCTTCTCTTGTGCATATTCCCAAGGACTTCTACAGCATCTCCCTTTTCTTAGGACCATCAAAGCCTATCACCTCACACCCATCAATCAGCAGTTGCCCTGGTAGATATATGTATATGCGAGAGATGCGGCAGATGTCGGGGCACGCTTTGTGACGGGCGTGCTTTTGTCTGGTGCGCATGCATTGGCGTGCATGCTTTGGCGCGCATTAGTCAGGGGTGCCACTTTTGTGAGATACTGTATGTGGCTCTCTCAAAGGTTTAATAAGGAAGATGACCATGCAAAGTTGGTAAAAATATGTATAGTGACAAAGCCTGTAAAAAATAAATGTCTTGATTATAAATTGCCTATGATTACTGATTTATCCAATTGGGCATGCTAATTGCTTTTATCACTACCACTGTAAGAATTAATTAATGACCTTAAATAAGGAGAGTTAGAGAGAGGGAGATCCTTTATTGATAATTTATGGTTAAAATACCCAGCTTAAAAGGTCAGTTATCTAAAACTTCCAGTCAAAACTTTTAATAGGAACTAAGATTCCTCCCAACAAACACGGTTGTCTAGGAGACCTGAGATATATGAATGGAAGGAGCATTTCCTTTCTAAAACCCTACTGAAAATCAAACATCAAATGGGCTTTTCTAAACAGGCCTCGAGGGTGGGATTCTATTATGGGCACAATCCTGGGATTGACATTCACCCAAAGGTGAAATTCATTATTTCTTGTACTACAGTAACATCTAGTGGTCATTTACTGATAGAATTAACCAAGGATGACTGGATGTAAAGTAAAGAGTTCATTGGCTGGGACGAGGTATAATTGGACAATATCTAATTGATCTCAATAGTAGTGTTATCTGCAGAAAATGAACAGGGGCCAGGTAGAATAGTCTAGACACCTATGTGACATTAGTGCAATATAGGCTTGTATCTCAGACACTCAATTTTCTACTATACTTTAGGTTTCTGAAACACTGCGAACGCTTAAATAAAATGCGTAGGATAAGGAGCAACAAGTCCAACAAGGTTTTATGCAGTGCTGCGTTACCTTTTTATTAATGATCTTTTATTTATATTTTAGCACATTTCATACAATTTTGATACATCTTTATTCCTAATTATAATATTTGACCAGCTACCAACCCCTCAAGATCTCATGATAAAGTAATTCTGAGGTCTCCAAATCTTCACCTAAATCCTCTATTGTCTAAGTCAGGGTAGTCAAAAGGCTGATCTGGGCCAACTCCGGACCTTTTCTTACAGACCTCCATTATGTTATTAAAATTGCTCTAAATGTGTCCTTCAATTTCCAAACCCATAAATAAACAACAGGTAAATCACATCTTATTCCTGGGTCTCCTTCTATCCTGATAAGCATTATATTAAAATATTTGTGTGTGTACACCTGAAAATGTATTGATTCTGGACCTAGACTTACAGCCCTATTAAATTCTCTCGACGTGTAAAATCATAGCCTGCAATGCTTACGGCTATTAAATTGGCCCGGTAAAGCAACCCGCTAACGATCTGCAGGTTACAGGCAGCAAAACCCTACAAGACGTCGAAATTTAAACTCAAATGCTTTGATCTGTCAAGCCTGTAACTGTTACGTTCAAAAATCGAAATCAAATTGTTACAAATAGCGTTCAAAGCGTAACCCGCAAATGGAGCCAAAAAGCCAACGGGCACTAGAGGGGACCGCAAGGGGGTTAAAGTCCTATCCGTAGCACTGTAAATACACATATACATACACTACTGTACTTATAATGAAAGGGAAAGTGATGTTAGGTCTTACAATTAATAGCACAACATTCTCAAGCTCGCAAATCTACAATATAAAATAAATGTTTTTATGTTTAATTTCCGTGTTATATCAATTCGGTAATCAATGTGTTAATACATATAATGGAACTCGCATGGACTAGAATATTATATTTACTGATTTATTAATATTGCATTATTTTTGGAATGCGGGTCCAATCAAATCTCGTAATTGAAATCCATAAGACTTTAAAATCTAACCTCCATTTTTCAGTGACATAATGATGACGATCTCATTTGCCATTGGCTCCGTCTAAACTCATAACTATGGGTTTGACTAATTGATCATGTTCACGGCCGCACATCCAACGTGCACAAGAATGGTTTACGGGTTTGTGTCTAGGGCCCGTAACTGGCGGCGTGGTTCAATTTAATAGCTCTGTAACGCAGACGAATTTCCACAGCCTTTGCGGGTGTGCCGATGCCGTTATCGGCTTCAAATTTAATGGAGCTGTTAAACTTCACAAATACAATTGAACATTGGTATATTTTGTAAAGAATAATTTACTGACCCTGCCTTAAATCTTACAAGAAGATCTAGATTCAGACATGTTTTAGTATCTGTATTCAATTACTTAATTTAATTTCTTATTAATAATTAAGTGTGTCCAATAAATTCTGGTACTTTTATACTTCATCATGTGTATCTCCTTGCACTCTCCATTTTCTTATAGATCTTTAGGTTTCTAGACCTATTTTGCAATTCATCATTTCATATGATGCAAAATTACATACCAAGTTAATAACCTAATACAACCCCATTTTCTAACACCCATCATTTCCTCACCTGTTGCCCGTCTTGCCTTCTCCCTGTTGTCGTCTGGATCCAAACAGATGTCCCCATTTCCTAGCTGGGCTGCTCTGCACAGGTACCGTGTTCTCCTTTCCTGTTGGTTCTTGAGCAGTGCTAACTTGTTGTTTTTGTAAGTTTCTAGCCTCTTTTTCTTTGCCACGTTTCAGTTCATTTAACACTGACTCGGGAGGGCTGCCCATCCATGACCTCCGCTCCTCCTTATGCCTATCCTCTGCCGGGTCCTTCTTGGAAGATATCCCCCCTGTCCTCACCTCCAAGTTTGGACAGGCCTCTGCCCCTTCTACAACTCCCTCTCGGGGTGGTGGAGCTTTACGTGGTGTACCACTCACTCCTGGCCTCCTCCTCTCCTGACGTGTGAACCTGGCTGAATCGGATGAACTCTCGATGTAAACCTGGGAGCTCTGCATTAGTTGATACCACCAGCCAGCCTGTTTGTCCTTTTTCATCTCCACTATATTCTCAATCTTCTTTTCTTCAGGTTCAGCAGCTGCAGCTCCCTCTCCCGTTGGTCTCTCAAGTTCTAATGACTCAGTACCATCTCTTTGTGTTGACTTCTTCTTCTGGCTCCCTTGCTCTTCTTCTTCTCGGCTTCTCATAAGCTGGACAGTGGAGTGAACAGACTGTAGTAGGTCCTGCTTAACTCTCAGCATCTCCTTCTTCTGCTGCTGCTCTTGGCTCATCTGGACCAGGTGGTGCTCAAACAGAAGGTCCAAGTCAAAGGGCAGCAGGGACAGCGGTTGAAGAAGTAACAGCAGCTCCTCGAAAAGAGACTGGCACACTCCATGGGACACAGACAGAAAGCCAACGGGTTCATAGTGAGCCCAGATAATGTCTGAAGAAGAAGATCAGAAAGAAATTAGAAAACAACACACAGACATCAAAGTACTCAAAAAACCACCTAGGCACACTTTGCGTTGTTATTCTGGGTTACGTCCAACACTGATTTTTGGATGAGGTGTCCCAATGATAGGAAATAAACTCTGGATATGAATAGGAAGGTGGGGGGGGGGGGGAGAAGAGAATGGGCAGATGTACGACACCCTTCCCCCTCACTGGCACAGAAGCAGACACCTTGCATCATTCAATGCAACCACAGCAGTCACAGATATGTAAATGCCCCTCTCACACACCAATGTATCATGGATACCTCCACCATCCTGGAGAGGCATCAAAATCATTCATTCTTCTAATTCATTTTTTCCAAACATATATATTTTCCGTGTGCAGTCTTCTTTTAATTGGAAGATGGTGGAATTTGTTTTAAAAGAAGATCTACAGGATGTGGTAGTAACATGAGGCTTTGGAGGAAGTGCAGGATGTGAGGTATTTCTCTATGTGAACTCACAATTTCCAGCCTTCAAGCCCCTCCATACTTTGTGAATTACCTACCTTCATGATTATATAGATGATTAAACCAGAACTCCACAGAACGAATACTGAAAAGACAGACAGACCAAGTCAGGAGTGCAGGATTTAAAGATCGCCCTAGTCATCTGTAACCTTTCCATGTAAACAGAAACATCAGAGCAAATATGAGGCTAAATAGTAAAATATAGGACATTCAGAGCTCATTACAAAAAAGCAGTAATGTCTTGAAATAAAGGGCAGAATTGAACAGATATACAGTAGAACATCTTTTACATAGTTGAATAAAGACTTTTAGTCCACCAAGTCTAACCTTTTTAGATCTCTTCTGATCCTTATAATATGGGGATTAAAGGTATATGCAAGTAAGATGGGTTATGAATGTATCTGATAGGGGGAATTAGTAGTGTATGATTACATTTATTTGCATGCATTATGTTGTTTTAGCTTTGCATTAAAAAAACTGTTGCAGGTGATGTTTACACCCCCAGGATTGAGCTAGGCTCCTGAGAGGGTTCGTTTTTGTAAAAATGTACTCTGGCTGCAAAGCTGGTCATGCTCACAATGACAATCAGCAATGCTGTATGCAGCCAAGTAGATGAGGCTGCTACACTGGGTCCTTAAAGTAAAAATACTTGAACGGTTACACAGGTTTTCCTTAGACATACACCCTCTCCTTGATAAATTCTGACAAATTATAATTGTACTGAAACCAAATATTTCAGCTTCATCTTCCTATTTTAATCTGTCTTTTAGGCAAATTAGCATTTTTGCTTGATTTATGGTCCTGCAATGATCGGCAAAGTTAGAGGAAGAGAACGTTCATGGTCTCTGTGCATGTGTCTCTGTGTAAATGAGTCCATGGAATTCACTGGGACTGGGAGGGATCTCAGGGACAATTCACTGGGGCTGGGTGAGGTAATGGGCAATTCACCTGGGCAGGGAGAGGTGATCGGGCAATTCACTGGGGCTGGGAGAGATCACAGGGGCAACTCACTGGGGCTGGGAGAGGTGATGGCGCAATTCACTGGGGCTGGGGAGGTGATGGGGCAATTCACTGGGGCTGGGGGAGGTAATGGGCAATTCACTGGGGCTGGGAGAGGTGATGGGGCAATTCACTTGGGCTGGGAGAGATCACACGGGCAACTCACTGGGCCTGGGGGAAGTTTCACTTGAGATGTAGATAAAACAATCAGTGAATGAAGGGACAGAGACCTTGTTCTGTGTATTACAGAAATATATATATATATATTTATATATATATATATATATATATATATATAGGCTTGGCGTCCCGAACAAAGATTTAGGAAGGGTGTCCACATCTATGGGCTCTTAGGTGGCTGAGGAAGCCAATACAGGACAGGCAGACTCGACCACAGTGGTTGCAAGGGAAGGTTTGTTCTTGGTTGGGTGCTGTAGTCATCAGTCCTGCGTGTGGTATCGAAAGAGGAGACAGCCTGTTGAATGGTACTTCTCATGCCTTTCGGTCTGAAACTAAGGCGGACTATCGACGATGGTCAATATGACAGGCATCAAGGGACTGTTTCAGTGAGTCCTTGTAGCTCTTCTTTGTCCCTCCTCTGTCACAATTGACAGTGGTGAGCTCACCATATAGCACAACATTTGGAAGTCGATTATCCTCCATTTTAGAGATGTGCCCTGCCCAGTGTAATTGCTTCTTCAAGAGTATGGCCTCAATGCCGTTGATTCCTGCCTGTTCTAGGACTTCAGTGTTGGGTATGAGGTCATTCCAGTGAATGTTGAGGATGATGCGAAGGCAGCGTTGATGAAAGTGCTCAAGAAGTCGTAGGTGGTGGCGGTAGGTAACCTAAGACTCGGAACCGTACAGAAGGGTGGTCAGCATAACAGCTCTGTACACGTTGAACTTTTTTTCACTTGTTCAGACACTTGTTTTTCCAAACTCTTTTATATAAATTGCCGAATGCACCATTTGCCTTTGCCAGTTTGTTGTCAATTTCCTTGTTAACCTTTGCGTCCGAGGAGATGATGCAACCCAGGTAGGTAAACTGTTGGACTGTTTTCAGCTTAGACTCGACAATAGTTATGCGAGGTGGACAGCAATATTCCTGAGGTACAGGGTGATGATGATTGTGTCACAAAGGTCCTGTGGCAGTTTTCCTTGGCTGGGCCCCCATGTTTCCAGATCTCAGCTGGCATCCTACCCACTCCTGCAGCCTTACCATTTTTTAGATGCTCAATGGCTTTTACAGTCTCTTCGAGTGTACAGATTTCCTCTAGTTCTGTTTATATTGTTTGTAGTGGAATACGATGGGGCGCTGAGACTGAAACTATGCAGTTGGCACAGAATAGAGTCTGAAAGTGGTAAGACCATTGGTTCAGAATCAACGCCTTGTCTATAAGGAGTGTTTGACCGTCTGCACTGCGCAATGGGCTTTGAACCAGGTGTGAAGGTCCATACACAGCCTTCAGGGCTTCATAAAACCCTCTGTAGTCACGATATCTGCGCAACGCTGAATTCTTTTAGAGAGGTTGGTCCACCACTGGTTCTGAATTTCTCAAAGCTTCCGTTGGAAGATGCTGCACATAAGACGGAAAGCTGCTTTCTTGCTAGGGTAAGACGGCTGAGCGAGATGCCCTTGATGGGCAGATCTCTTTTTTAACAGTAATTCATGGATCTCCGGACTGTTTTCGTCAAACCAGTCTTTGTTTTTCTTTGTGGAGAAACCTAGGACCTCTTCTCCTAGATGGATGGCCTTACAGGGCTAACAAGCTGCATCTGCCTGGGTTTTAAATCAGAGTTTTACTTCTCCTAGTTACAGAAATTACAGAAATATAAAGGAAAGAAGCAGCTCAATTCACAGACAAAAAGATAAAATGTGTTATGTAGGCTAATTTTCGCTGGGATTTTCAGGGGTGTCAACATTGATAGAAAACTGTTTGCAAATGCAAGAAATTCAGCAAACTTTAGGGTAACAATTTAAATGTTTAAACTATTTTTTCCATACACTACTAATTCTTCTCTATCAGGTGCATTCATAATTCAGCTCACTTGCATATACCTATAATCCTTTAATTGTTAATTGATCCAGGGGTAGGTAGACAGAAAAAAATCACTGAAACATTTGCAATTGTCGTATAAGGAAAATAAAAAAGTCCTTCCTGACCACAGGGACAGTTAAATGCTCACTTGAGTAGACCGAATATGAAAGCGTTGAATCTCATGCTGTGATTGGACAGTTCCGAGTACTGTGTGACTTTACAGCACAAGCTGTGCAGGAGTTTGGTGGAAGGTCCTGAAAAGTAGAATAGTTAATAATAGTATTAATAATCAGACTGTGCATGATCAGTTTGTATGTGCATATTATACAGGAGGGATATATGCTCTACAGTGCTTGGGGAAACTACTATAAAATCTATCATCCTTCTAAACTTCATCCATACCCTTAGTTTGTAAGTAGATAGCCTCTGTAGTTGTTGCATAAGTGTATGTGTGGTATGGGCAGTATCTATCCTTAAATGCTTCTGCCAAGCTCACACACCTCATCCAATGCTCATTGTCTGCTGTCCCCTCTGCCAATCCCTAGACTGTCTCTGTGTTTCCTGCCAGGCTCATCCACCTAATACAACCCTCATCTTCTGCTGCCTCCTCTGCCAGGTCCTAAACTGGCTCTCCATGTCCTCCCAGGCTCATCCACCTCATCCAACGCTCATCATCTGCTGCCTCCTCTGGCTCTCTATTTGCTCAAGGATAAAAATAAAAATTTTAAGTCCCAATATTTTAGCTCTTATCTAAGAATTCTCCACCCATACTCACCTACAGGATTCTCAGGAGCAGTCCCATTCTTTGGAATTTCCAATCTCGCTTCATTAATCTACCCCCTAGCCTTCAAATATGCAAACATACTTTAAAAGCATATCTATTCAAATAAACATAAATCTTACCTCCTTAATTCCATTATCAACAATGTCATTAAGGGCAATCTATTCAGTTCCTTGTACACCTATTTCTATTGTTAACATCTATCCATCAAGCAATCCCCTCACCTCATGTCTCTACCACCCCAATGACCTCTTATAATATGTATATGTGCATGCTTGTTTTGCGGGATGGAATATCTGTGGTTGTATGTTGTGTTACATGTTGTGCTTATACATGTCACTTTGTCATACCTAGCTGTGTCGAGGCCTCCACCACTGTCCAGGGCACGTTCCTCCTCTGCCCAATGATGACGTCCAGCACCCAGGGCTTCAGCCCATCTCTCAGGATGTCTTTCACCGCTGGACAGAGATACTTCAGGATCAGGTGTCCAATGTTAGGGCTCACAGAGCTGTTCCCTAGCTTGGCCTGTCCAAGGAAGAGAAGAGCAGTGACAATAAAATAATGAGCTACAAGTATTTTAAACTCTAGACTTTTCATTACTTGATTTAATAAAATGAGCTTTAAAATGCTATGGCAGCAAAATCATGTTATGTCTTTAAACAGGAAAAAGCAAGATCATCCATCTAAAAGTATTTATCTATGACTCCTACAAATACAGCCCATTTATATACATATTAATTGCATATCTAATGCAACTAAAACCCACTTCACTTCTGTTCCATTAATTGCTTGTTACTGGAAATTTATGTTTTATAAATCTTAGCTACCGTGAAAATCTAGTTGAGTTTTACTTGCATTTGAAAATGTTATGTTGGATTAAATCATAAACCTGAGAATATGAGATGAGTCTTGGGCAGGAGGTCTGTATTTATAGCCCATTAGTTACTGAACTGACTCATTTGCTGATTCCTCTTTATAATGAGTTCATGACACTGATTTCTAGCTGGAAAATTATTGACTCGTGTCATGCTGGCCCTCAATAGAAAGAATTGGGTTTCATGATACTCTTCAAGTGATGTCCATTCTGGTTTAAAGGGGCAGTGAAATGTAATGCTTACAGTAAGTTTGAGTTATTTGGTATATATCTGTACTATTATTGTCTATCCCCACCTGTAACATTTTGGTTATCTCTACCTAATTGACCAGGTATCTTGAAACATTACGTTGTTCATCATATGAACCAGCACCAGTTACAATGATATTTGTGGTCCAACATGGTCATATTTCAAAACTGTCCTATGGCACAGAAAGCCAGGTTAAAAATGAAGAGAGAAGCAATAAGAGGGAAAATTAACTAATGACGTAAAGAGATGGAGGAGACCGACGTGAAAGTGGACAGAAACGGAGATGGAGAAGGAAGACGGTAGAAAGTTGGCAGCAGAGGAAATGAGGCATAAAGAAGAGAGATTTAAAGGTGGAAAGAGGAAAATGGGAAGCTATAGGAGAAACGTCTGTGGAAAAGATGGATTTTTGATGAAGATGAGGCAAGTGGAGGGGTGAGAGAGGAAAGAGCCCAGAACCCCTCTTTCTAAAATAGGAGGTATAGGTTCTGTGTCAAAAACAGTGGTCTTTTTTACCAAATTCCTAAGTAGTTTAGTCCTTGTGTCAATCAGAAATCCAGGCATCACAGTATCACCAAAGCTAGTTAATAAATGTGGTTCTTACCTTGACACCGGGGTCTCTGCTTGTTCCAAAGTGAGCCACAATTAGATCGACAGCAATATTCACAGCTTTGACCAGCCCTAAAAAAGAGGAAACTGATTATTGGTTAACCCATTCCTTTATGGTCAGTCCATTAACCAAATGAATGCTGGGCAATACAGGACTATAATAGGAAATACAATAGAAGAAGTAGAAAGTCACCTCGCTTCTGCAGCAAGTCAATGGAAACAGACTCCGCACTCCCATCTGGTGAAAGGCAGAACTCGGCTGGGGGGCGCTCTGTCAGAGAGAAGTAATCTGGGAAAAAGTCACTGGAGCTGAGGACAGATGGCTTACCTGAGAGTGGACCAAAGAGTAATTAATAGAAATCAATTGACAGAAATAACATTATGTTGACTGAGAGACTGGGTAAGTATGAAGAAAGGACAAGTCAAGATATGCAAGCAACTAGAGAATGTGGATCTACTGGACTATTAGGCAAGAATATTATAATTATGAACTAAGAAAATGATTATCTTTCTACGAAGTGGAACAAATAATTACACACAAATCACATTAAATGATAAATGATGTTAAGCAGGTAGCCTCCAGGTCAACATGATATAGTCTGCTCAAGAAATGAACAAAATATATGGATATGGTCAAGAGGGCAAGTATTCTGGTATTCTGGTGAGTCATTTCTGCAATTACTGGATCAACCAGATCAGATTTCATACAAGCGGATGGTATAATCCATAGTCTGTCATATTAGATCATTCTCTACATAGTATCAGACTAAATATGGACACCAAGAGGCTCTGCAGATGGGTATGTATCTATGAATAAGACAGAAGCAGTTGCTCCGCACCAGTGATTCTCGAGTGCAGGTGGTTGCCGTGGATACTGCTGGGAAAGTCGAAGAAATGGCTCCTGCGAGTGATCTTGTTTTCCTGCCTCCTGTCCAGACTCCCAGACAGCCCAGCTAACCCATGAACGCGCTCCAGGCCCAGTGGGTTCCTGCGTCTATACTCCCTCCATTTCAGTGCTTGGGGGGACAGGTGATTGGCTGTTACAGCCCAAAGTGGCAGTGCAAGGAAAAGAGAGAGAGGCAGAGAGTGGAGACAGGGGTTAGTGACAGGGTCAAAGGTGCAAAAACAGGGCAGTGCCATAGATCAGCCGTACATTACAAGCTGTGCAGTTAGTGCATAAGGAGGAAAGTAAAAATAGAACAAGAAATAACATCCCCTTGGACTTAGTCATCTCATCTGACAGAGGAAATTAAAGAGAATTTCAGCATCTCTGTCATGGGTTTAAAAATCATGCTTTAAATACTATAATAGGCTTTTAAAGCAGTGTCTTTCTGACACACCCCATTTATTAAGTCTCTGCACCATGTGAGTTATTGAGCTTTATGGAGAAATCATTTTAGTTTGTTACATGTTCAAAACAGAGGGGACTTCCTAAAGATATTAAAAAGTATATATTTAACCTTTGTAATAATAATTTTAATGGAAAAAAATAAAATGTGTAATGTTTAAAGCATATATATATATATATATATATATATATATATATATATATATATATATATGTATGAACACGTTAAATTTTTGTATCTCTGAATAATGCCGTTTGCAAATAAAAATGTAAGATGCTAAATAAACTTTACCAATAAATATGTTTTTAATCATACAATTCTAAGTTGTTGTTTCACTTTAATTGGTACCATGCATCTTCATTATTAGGATAGAGATACAACAAGAGTGGAAGGATGAGAAGGCACATGCTCCCATGTGATTCTATGGTGCCAATTAATTAAAAGAGACTATATAGATGAACATGGGAACTGTATAAATGTGACCTCAAAGGAGGAATAGCCCTACGTCAAAATTACCCATTAGATGAGTTTTACATTCACCCCCAACAAGTAAATAATAGGGATACAGCTGATTTTCCGAATTATAAGCAGGATGTGTTTTTACCATTGACAGGCCGTGCTAGGATGATGTTCTCGGGGGCTCTCTTTCCTGTCTCTTCATCATTACTGGAAGGCTGGCTTCCTTCTGGTAGCGCTGTATTAATAAGAGGTAAGGAGGTGATGGGGGGAAGTCCATGCTTCGACACCTGTGTGCTTGGTTCCTTCAGCGGCTCTCTTTTTGCTTTTGACCTTTGGATCTCCGGTTTGGGTGAGACTTCATATTTTCGATTGGGCTTTGCAGCTCCTGGAAGAGTGGTCCCTCTTGCAGGAGATGCTCGAAAAGGCAGAAGATTGGCTGATAGTGGGCAGGAACGACTTCGAGGAGGTTGGGTCTCTTTTGTCTTCTCTGGTGAAGGTGAACTGGAGGAGCCAGAGTCCATACTCTGAAAGAAGGTGGCATTGCTCCTGATTGGAGAATAACTGCCCAGAGGAGAGGGACGAGTTGTTTCTGGGGCTGATTTCTTATTATGATCATCTCTGCTATTTGTCACCCCAAATTGCCTGGTAACATTGATCACCTTTGTCTGGTTGCTGGTTCCATCACTTTGTCCAGCTAGTGTGACTGGTGCCGAGGACTGGGAGTCCGACACATTATGCTGGCCAGAGGACCGGTTACTGGACAAACCGTATAGCTGAGACAGACTGGAAGTGAAATGACTGTGCAGAGGGCGAGTCTTAGGCTTGCTAAAGTGATGTTGAAATACAAATGGTTGGATGGGTAATGTGGTTGGGCGCTGGTCCTTGCTGTACCGGAAAACAGGCTTGGCCTCTGCCCCGACACCTGTAAAGACAGAGATTATGGACACTGATAAAAATATGTGTTCTCTAGCATTGTATTTTATCAACTCATCAGGAGTATCAATTCCCCTAATTGATACACTTTTGACACTTTTGCACCCATAACCACAGGCCGAAGCCCCCTCTCTCACCTACATCCGTGACACACTACACAAACACACTACATCCAGATGTGCTCTTGAGATGCTGAATGATTATGGAGGAAATCTGCACTTCACTAGACTTCCTTCACTACAAGCCTATTCTACTCTCCTATCACTATGCCCTCAAACTTGCCAAAGAGCACTACTTCTCCAACTTGGCCTCCAACACCACATTCAACACTCTCCCCTGTCCTCCACCATCTCCTGCTCCTTCCAGTCTCATGGCTGAAGATTTTGCTAGCCACTTTAAAAACAAAATTGAAAATATCCTCTCAACGTGTCCCTAACTCACCCTTCCCTCAACAAACTGATAGCACCCTGCCTTCACCCTTCCCCAATCCCATATCAATTATGAACTCCTTTGACCCTGTAAGTGAGGATGAAATCTCTACTCTTCTTTCAACCTCTCCTCTTACAATTTGTCCACATGATCCTATTCCATCACAGCCTATCCCTCCCCTCTCTACAACACTTATCCCTGCTCTCACACATCTATGTCAACCTTTCCCTAAACAATGGCAAGTTTCCATTACCTTAAAAACACCATAATTACCACCAATCTAAAGAAACCCACCCTCTCTTGCTACTTCTCTGGTTGTTTACAATTTCCTTACCCAATTTATTTCCTCCAACTCCCTCCTTGACCCATTCCAATCCCATTTTAAGCCCCAAAACTCCACAGAGACAGCTCTCTCATTAAAGTCACTAATGACTTGCTCACTGCAAAGTCAAAGGGTCATTTCTTCATTCTAATACTACTGGATCTCTCTGCTGCCTTTGAAACACTTGACCACCCTCTTGTCGTCCAAACTCTCTGCTCTCTTGGCATCCGTGACACTGCTCTCTCATATTATCTAGATAAGTTAACATTTAGTGTCTCCTTCTCTGGCTCCTCTTCCTCACCTCAAGGTTCAGTTATAGCCTCCTCCTTTTTTCCATCTATCCCTCGTCCCTTGGTAACCTAATAAAATATTTTATATTTCAGTACCATCTATTTGAAGATGACACTCAAATGTACCTCTCAGCACCTGAACTATCCCCACCTGCCTTTAAAGTATATCCTCCTGGATGTCTGTCTGTCAACTGAAACTCAGAATGTCAAAGACTGAGCTCCTAAACTTCCCACCCTTTACTACAGCTTCCACTTCTCAAATATCTCTCACTTTTGACAATGCCATCATCACTACCACCTCCCACGTCCAATGTCTTGGGGTTCTACTGGACTCTTCCCTCTCTTTCATTCCCCACATACAGTGAATCACAAAATCTTGTCATTTTCACCTAAAAAACATCTCCAAAATACGTCACTATCTTACACAAGACAGAACTAAAATTCAAATTCACTCTCTCATCATATCTTGCCTCAACTACTGCAACTCTCTCCTTGGTGTCCTCCCATCACACGTCTCTCTCCAATCCATAATGAACGCCTCTGCTCGACTCATCTACCAAACTCAACGTTCAGTGTCGGCATCACCTCTTTGTCAGTCACTGCACTGGCTTCCCGTAGCCTCCAGAATAAAATGTAAACTTATGACACTAACATATAAAGCTCTCAACAATAATGCACCCCATTATATCCCTGTTCTCATCTCAAAATACTGCCCCTACCTCCCTCTTCACTCTGATAACGACCTTCTTATTTCCTCCTTTCTTATCACCTCCTCTCACTCCTGCCTTAAAGACTTTTTCCGTGCTGCCCCTATTCTATGGATATCCTTGCCTCGCTCCTCTAGACTATCCTCCCGCCTTCAAATCTTTAAAAACCCACTAATAACGCATCTCTTTAAAGAAGCTCATTATCTTCAGCCTTAATATGCACAATGCATCTATCACCCTCCTGTACCTCACCCACATTATTTAGACTGTAAGTTTATGAGTTTTCAATTTTGTCTATTCTTTAGGGAAAGCTCTGTGTATGCTTAATTTTAAACTCAAAAACAGGGCCCTCTATTATTCTGCAATGTGTTAAATACGTTTCGATTTGTACTTATCCACTGTATAGCGCTACAGAATATATTGGTTCGTTACAAAAGAAAGGATAATAATAATAATAGTAATTCATTATAATTAAATATAGCGGAGGTTCCAAAAATGAAATCTTTTGCCATTTTGAGCTGTCAGTCAGCCTTTGTGACCCAGACACCGACAGAGATTAATTTGTTTTGTTAATGAGAGATTGTCGCATTGTACCTTTATTAGTATTTCTAATTACCTTAGAATTGGTCTATAATTGGTACAGACCATTAATTGTTATAATTGGCTTTGTCATTTGCAAATTGTACCCACTGTACTTTATTCTACTTTGTAAATATAACTATTTATGGAAAATGATGTTGCTTTATAGATAAAGAGTAATAATGATAATAATAATAATAATTAGTGATTTAACTCCTGGATCCCTTGTCTTGACTGCACAAAAAGGCCTTTTCCTGGCTGCAGGTTTTTAAGCAAACATTCGTAGCTAAACTCCCATCAGTCCTCAGCCACCAACACTTCTGTCTCCAAACCCCAGCAACGGGGACATCTTTGGGGACAAATATTATCCCAGGACAGATGTCTCAATCAGGGCGCCCAAGACTGGATCGTATTAGATATCATTGCTTATATAAAATATACTCTGCAGTCCTATTTTGCTATTGGTTTCAAAACAAAGGACGGGCAAAAAACAGACAAAACTAATAATGAATGTGATGTCAGGCAATGCGTTGGCTTCAGATAAATAGAGTAAATCCTAGAATTTCCAGCCAGGAGACCCAGCGTGAGGAAATAGCCGAGGACGAAGACTGTGCATATTAACTAAAAATAACATTTGTGAGCTAAACATGTCAGCTCTTTCTCAGTCACTTAGATGCAGCTAATCACTGCATAGTGTGCAGCTAATCACAGCATAGGGACACTTAGGTGCAACTAATCACAGCATAAGACCTGTAGGTGCAGCTAATCACAGCATAAGACCCCTAGGTGCAGCTAATCACAGCATAAGACCCCTAGGTGCAGCTAATCACGGCATAGTGTGCGGATAATCACTGCATAGGGTGCAGCTACTCACAGCATAGGGACACTTAGGTGCAGCTAATCACAGCATAAGACCTGTAGGTGCAGCTAATCACAGCATAAGACCCCAAGGTGCAGTTAATCACTGCATAGTGTGCAGCTAATCACAGCATAGGGACACTTAGGTGCAGCTAATCACAGCATAAGACCCCAAGGTGCAGTTAATCACTGCATAGTGTGCGGCTAATCACAGCATAGGGACACTTAGGTGCAGCTTATCACAGCATAAGACCTGTAGGTGCAGCTAATCACAGCATAAGACCCCTAGGTGCAGCTAATCACAGCATAAGACCCCTAGATGCAGCTAATCACGGCATAGTGTGCGGCTAATCACTGCATAGGGTGCAGCTACTCACAGCATAGGGACACTTAGGTGCAGCTAATCACAGCATAAGACCTGTAGGTGCAGCTAATCACAGCATAAGACCCCTAGGTGCAGTTAATCACTGCATAGTGTGCGGCTAATCACTGCATAGGGTGCAGCTACTCACAGCATAGGGACACTTAGGTGCAGCTAATCACAGCATAAGACCTGTAGGTGCAGCTAATCACAGCATAAGACCTGTAGGTGCAGCTAATCACAGCATAAGACCCCTAGGTGCAGCTAATCACAGCATTAGACCCCTAGGTGCAGTTAATCACTGCATAGTGTGCAGCTAATCACTGCATAGGGTGCAGCTACTCACAGCATAGGGACACTTAGGTGCAGCTAATCACAGCATAAGACCTGTAGGTGCAGCTAATCACAACATAAGACCCCTAGGTGCAGCAAATCAGTGCATAGGGTGTGGCTAATCACAGCATAAGACCTGTAGGTGCAGCTAATCACAACATAAAACCCCTAGGTGCAGTTAATCACGGCATAGGGTACCGCTAATCATAGCATAAGAGCTGAAGGTGCAGCTAATCACAGCATAAGACCCCTAGGTGTAGCTGATCACGGCATAGGGTGCCGCTAATCACAGCATAAGACCTGTAGGTGCAGCTAATCACAGCATCAAACATTTAGATACAGCTAATCATAGAATAAGGCCCCTAGGTGCGGCTAATCACAGCACGAAACCTTTTGGTGCAGCTAATCGCAGCATAAGGCCCCTAGGTGCAGATAATCACGGCATAGGGTGCCGCTAATCACAGCATAAGACCTGTAGGTGCAGCTAATGACAGCATCAAACATTTAGATACAGCTAATCATAGAATAAGGCCCCTAGGTGCGGCTAATCACAGCATGAAACCTTTTGGTGCAGCTAATCGCAGCATAAGACCCGTAGGTGCGGCTAATCGAAGCATGAAACCTTTAGGTGCAGCTAATCACTGCATAAGACCCGTAGGTGCAGCTAATCAGAACGTAAGACTTTTAAGTGCAGCTAATCAAAGCACAAGACCCCTAGGTGCGGCTAATCGAAGAATGAAACCTTTAGGTGCAGCTAATCACTGCATAAGTCCCATAGGTGTAGCTAATCAGAACTTAAGACTTTTACGTGCAGGTAATCACAGCACAAGACACCTAGGTGCGGCTAATCACAGCATTAAAACATTTAGATACATTTAATCATAGAATAAGACCGTTAATTGCAGCTAATCACAGCATAATACCCCTAGGTGTGGCTAATCACAGCATGAAACCTTTAGCTGCAGCTAATCACTGCATAAGACCCATAGGTGCAGTTAATCACAGCATAGAAACCCTAGGTGCAGCTTATCACAGCATAAGACCCGTAGGTGCAGCTAATCGCAGCATAAGGCTCCTAGGTGAGGCTAATCACAGCATGAAACCTTTAAGTCCAGCTAATCACAGCATAAGGCCTATAGGTGCAGCTAATCACAGCATAAGACCCCTAGGTGCAGCTAATGACAGCAACAAACCTTTAGATACAGCTAATCATAGAATAAGGCCATTAGTTGCACCTAATCACACAATAAGACCCCCAGGTGCGTCTAATCACAGCATGAAACCTTTTGGTGCAGCTAATCACTGCATAAGACCCGTAGGTGCAGCTAATCAGAACTTAAGTCTTTTAAGTGCAGCTAATCACAGCACAAGACCCCTAGGTGTGGCTAATCACAGCATGAAACCTTTAGGTGCAGCTAATCATTGCATAAGACCCGTAGGTGCAGCTAATCAGAACTTAAGACTTTTAAGTGTAGATAATCACAGCACAAGACCCCTAGGTGTGGCTAATCACAGCATAAAACCTTTAGATACATCTAATCATAGAATAAGACTGTTCATTTCAGCTAATCACAGCATAAGACCCCTAGGTGCGGCTAATCGAAGAATGAAACCTTTAGGTGCAGCTAATTACTGCATAAGACCCGTACGTGCAGCTAATCAGAACTTAAGACTTTTAAGTGCAGCTATTTACAGCACAAGACCCCTAGGTGCGGCTAATCACAGCATGAAACCTTTAGGTGCAGCTAATCACAGCATAAGACCCATAGGTGCAGTTAATCACAGCATAAACCCATAAGTGCAGGTAATCTCAGGATAATACCCCTATGTGCGGCTAATCGCAGCATGAAACCTTTAGCTGCAGCTAATCACTGCATAAGCCCCATAGGTGCAGTTAATCACAGCATAGAACCCCTAGGTGCAGCTAATAACAGCATAAGGCCAGTAGGTGCAGCTAATCGCAGCATAAGGCTCCTAGGTGCGGCTAATCACAGAATGAAACCTTTAAGTGCAGCTAATCACAGCATAAGGCCCCTAGGTGCGGCTAATCACAGCATGAAACCTTTAGCTGCAGCTAATCACTACATAAGACCCATAGGTACAGCTAATCGCATCATAAGACCCCTAGGTGCGGCTAATCACAGCATGAAACATTTAGGTGCAGCTAATCACAGCATTAGACTTGTAGGTGCAGTTAATCACAGCATAAAACCCCTAGGTCCAGCTAATCACAGCATAAGACCTGTAGGTGCAGGTAATCGCAGCATAAGACCCCTAGGTGCGGCTAATCACAGCCTCAAACCTTTAGGTGGCAGCTAATCACCGCATAAGAACCTTAGGTGCAGCTAATCACAACATAAGACCTTTAAGTGCAGCTAATCACAGCATAAGACCCCTAGGTGCGGCTAATCAAAGCATGAAACCTTTAGTGCAGCTAATCACAGCATAACACCCCTAGGTGCGGGTCAACACAGCATAAGACCCCTAGGTACGGCTAAACACAGCATAAGACCCCTAGGTGCAGCTAATCACAGCATAAAACCTTTGGGTGCAGCTAATCACAGCATAAGACCCCTAGGTGCAGCAAATCACAGCATAAAACCTTTAGGTGCAGCTAATCACAGCATAACACCCTTTGGTGCAGCAAAAAAATGGGCACCCTGTAAAATTCACAAACACTCTAGGGGCCACATGGGTAGTGTCTGAGGGCAGCCTGTTGCCCACGACTGTTCTATGGGATGGGAAGTCATATATGTCATGTGAGTTGCAGTTAGAGGTATATGTTAATTTGTGGGATCTCCTGTGTGTGTCTCTGATTGGGCGTCTCACATCTGATCATTTTATTCTGTATATTTGTAAATCAAAGTACATTTGAAATTTCTTGTCAGAGCTCCACCCTCAAGGCACCTATGTAGGCAGAACATCCTAGCCAATGAGGTATCCGGAGTTGTGTCCTAGCCAATCCGCTGTTAGCATCAAGGCTGCCTCTCAAGCAGTTTTGTCTCAGCCAGTGAGAGGGAAGCAGACACATTCCTGTACCTTCATCTGATTGGCCACAACTAATTACGAATTTTATGCTAATTTCGTTTGGATTTTCAGGGGCAAAATCAACTGCCTGAAAGCTGAAGAAATGTTGCAAATTTTAGTGGAAGTTTATTAATGTTCATTATGGGATTTTTTTAAGCAAAATATGTTTGCATACACCACTGATTCTCCTCTATCAGGTGCATTCATATACCTTCAATATTTTCAAATGGAAATAATTGTTATGTGTCCATCAATATTTAGTATACCAAAGCTTGATTAGTTGTGTAGTTGAAGCAATGTTGCAGTGAGGAGCATGACAGGTCCCATTATATAAATATGTGCACAATAATGATGCACATTAGTAATCAGAACAGGTCCTGGCAGGTCCTCCACTGGCATACGCACAAATGCCTAATCTAACCAAGAATGGGCTGTGCAAGAATAAGTAGTGGAAGCGTCCCGAGATCCAACACAAACAATATCAAATGGCAGAAATGAGTTTACGATAAGAGGCAGGGGCATGATGGAGTTACGCTCACTAGATTCATGTTTAAAGGTCTATTTGTGAGTTGGGGGTCTTCTTGGACTGTATAATTTAAAAGGAATATGGGAGTTCCTGGAGTTCACTAGGATTATAATATACCTGTGTATCTATTTACTTTAATTAAGTAATGTTTACATGTCAGTCTAAAATCATACAAATAGTACCTGCTTGGGTCTGCCCTCAGCTCATGAGGATAGGCTATGGTAGTATTGGGTATGCAGCCTCCCTTAGTAGCCAATCGGTAACAGCCTGTAACATTCTGCTGATAGATGGTCACTGATTGGCTCATTTGCAACACTTCACTTCAGAGTCTGTATCTTCATGAGCTGCAATGGGAAGACCTACACAGGTACTCTTTGGAGTGCATATTCACTTCTTAATAAAAAGACTTATATAGGTATGTTATACTCCTAGTGAAATCCAGAAACGTTATCCCTTTTAATGAGCTGCAGAGGACATGGAGGTGATATGTGTACGACTTTAGGTAGAGCTTATAAAACCTTCTTGATAAAATAAAGTACATAAAGTAAGTAGATACAGAGGGATATTATATACCTAGTAATGTCGCTGCAAAGGGTTAATCGTTTGCCCTGTTACTGATCTTCACTGCTTTGTTCCTAGGTCGGGCCCTTGGCTCACAATAGGTTAATGTGCACAGGAGACCTCAGCAAACCTGTTACCCCTGGAGAAGTCTCCCAGCAGCCGCTTTATAAACTATTCATGGTCCACTGGGAGACAGAGGCCAGAAATATTCCTGGAGCCTGAACCCAGCGAGCCCGGTGGCAACAGCACTAGAGCAACTCACGGCACCCTGAGCCCAGACCTGGGCCTCGTCTCAGAGCTTCTCTAACCATGAAACGGGGGAAGTAATGTCCTGAGAAATCACCACACGTACGAGACACGCATGTAAGAGTACAACCCGGACCACTGTAGTCACATATGTCTACATGAGGGCTTCTATCTATGGTGACCGCCATGAGCTAAATAATACCCACAAATCTAAGGAGTAACTACCCGCCACACACTGATGAGGTGCACTCGGTCGAAACAGCTGTCTGTTGGCAGGTCCCCTAACTCATGCATAGTCCATCCTATACTACACTGTGCAATACAGCAGGCATATGCTATAAGAGTTATGTATATAGTGGTTTTGGATTAAAGAGTGAAAACATTGTGGACTCATTTGCATGTCCTCGCCCGGTTTCCCAGAGTGCAGTGCAATACCTGTACTTCTGGGAATTTTGAGCAGAAAATACATTTAACTTATTTTTAAACATTGAAATGTGAAAACAAATGTTTACTACATAGAGTTTTGAACAGCTACATTTGATAATCAGGAAAACAATATTAAAATTAAAAATAAAGTCGGTGTTCTTTTTTCACTTGTATGCATAATTATTCCTTACTGTATGGTACCATTTGCTTTTCTAAGCTGATTCTATGACTTTCTCAGGTTTGGCCTTGTAAACTAATGAGCTTTCCAAAAGTCCTGTTTAAAGTACTGGTAGTTTTAGTTGCCAGATTTCCATTGCTTCATCAGCAAAGTTGATCAAAATAAACCAAAAAGGTAGTTTCTATCCCATATGCATATTTTTTGTTGTTTAGTCGTGTTGTGTGAGACTCTCCGTGATCCCATGGACCAGAGCAGCCAGGCACATCTGCAAGCTACTGCCCCTCTGTGCTCCCTCAACCTCATGTTCATTGCTTCAATAACTTCACCTATCCATCTCCGCCTCTGCCACCCCCTTGCATATACAAGTAATAATAAATTCTGATAAGTTTTGCGTGTCTTCAAGTGCAACTTTTCAAATTAGCTCGATTTTAAGGTCAGAGACAGGGCCCACTATTATTTGCAATGTGTTAATATTGTTTTGCCTTATACTTAACCCCTGTGTAGCGCTATGGAATATGTTGGCGCGTTGCAAATAAAGGATAATAATAATGTGTCACTGTAGTCAATCACAGTTGTAGATAGTCTATGGGAGAGCTGACCTGAAATGTACTCTAAAAAATGTTGGCTTGTATCATATCATCAGTTTAGGAAACTCCTGGCATCAAAGAGATTGGGAACGTACGAGCTAAGAAGATGGAGTAAGTCACTCCTCATAGTGTGTCACGGCCAAGAAGCTCTCACTGGACAGCCGGCCAATAGGGCTTTGTACATGTTGTCCCTGCCAATACTGCCACTGCCAGCAGCCAAACAATCGCAGCCTGGCCAGGGGTATCAGATTCCATTGGAGGTTGTAGCAAGTTCTGGATTCGGAATAAGGTGCAGTTTATTGGCAATAGCCCAGATAGATCGATCTGAGGATCACGGCGATTGCTTCACCTTCCAGAATAGGCTCCATAGTAATTAGAGAGGTCTCACATTACTAGGGAGAAAGCTACCAACTGTAGGACGGCAGGGGAAAAAAGATGGCTCCCATGCCTACTGGGTTTAAGCGGCTTCCTTATCCCGTCATGCGTCATCAATATCCCACCCATCATCCCTGCCCGGTCATGAGTGCCTGCAGCCTAGAAACACCCTATGAGACCCACTATAATCTTAGCCTTTTGTCTTAGATAGTCAGTCTTATCATTGTTGCCAATGTAACCTACAATAAAACATAACTTGCTTAAATCAATGGCTCAAGACCAATTCCCATAAGAACCAGTTGCTACTCATTCTATTGTCATTAAATGGCCACTGTAACCCTTTATTTACAACAATACTATTCATAACGTTTTAGGACACGGGTGGACAAAGATATCAAAAAGGTAGGAGCCCTGAAGATTTAATAAGAGCCAGACAGGCTGTTTTTTAGAAGTCCCTTCATAGAGATAGAATATACTTTAGAAGACTATTTAGAAGCCAGCAGTAGAAATTTTAAGAACCCCAGACATACGTTTCGGCCTTTACTGGGCCTCGTCACTGAGGTGTAACTGAGCACAATGAGCAAGGGGTCCATGTCTGCCAGGCAATTCTGCCCTGAATATATACTGAGTAGTTAACTGCAATGTGACAAATTAACAGTGGGGGGTTAAACAAAGTCATCTGACAGCAACATTTGACCAATTGAAGTCATATAGATTTAATTGTGTTTTTAATTTGCCGCTAATTTGAGTTTTTAATCATAACAATTAAATTATAATTACATACAATAAACAATACATTAAAAGTTGCATTTTACAATTGAACCCATTTTCAATTCTAGTTTTTCAAAAGCTTGCTGCAAATATGAGATTTTTATGGACTTTTAGGTGAGAAGGCCCACTTATATTTTGACTCAGTATTCTAAGAAGCAGTGACAGAAATGGACAGAAAATGTCTTCCAATAGTGGGTCCCGTTTTCCTTAAACGCAGAGAGTTACAAATTAGGGAAGTTCCCTGACTACCACATAGGTATTTAATCTTCTCGAGGTTTGCCCCCAAATATAAAAGAACTAAAGATTAAGTGGGATTCGCCCTGAATAAGTGAGATGAAAACTGGAAATGCAGTTATTTATGTATATTTTCTTAGTCTATGTGCCTAAGAATAATAAATCTAATCTTGGGTACATGATGCACCTGAGTGGTGAGTCTTGGGACACTGGTGATTCCTGGATGTGCTCAATAGATCACTATAGTATTTATAATATATTGTTTTGAAGAATTACACTTGGAAATAGGGAAAATGCTTTAAAAGGATATCTAAATTAGTTGGATGTATACATTTCTGCACTCTGGCAAAAAGCAGCCTATGTGTATGCAGCGCATCTAATAAAACATTTTATTTTTATTAATATCTAAAAATCCCTCTTATGATTATGTTGACACCCCCAGGGGGTGCCTACACAACTTCCTGGTGCCCCCACCCAATCAGCATGCAGCACCCGGGGAGCAACATTAACCCACTATTTACATGCTGTTGCTTGCTCAGCCAATCTCCTTACAGCTTCCTCCTAGCAGCTTCCTGTCACATGTCTGTGATACACTACATTTGCCAGACTCCTTTGCACCACAGCCAATAGGAGAGCAGTGTTGTCACTGCTGGTATATGCCTCATCCCTGCTTCCTGGCTATGCTGTGTGGTGTTGCCATAGCAACTAACATAGTGCTATGTCTGAAATCTTTCTCTAACCGGATTGGCCAAAACAAATTGGAGGGGGTGTTAACCTTAATTTGAAACTGTCAGAAATTACAATAGATTTTGCTAACTTCAAGGTAAGTGTTTAAATGTTTATTTTGGTATTTTTTCATGCAACATTTTTTTTTCATACACCTCTGATTCTCCTCCATCAGATGCATTCATAATCCAGGAAACTTAGATATCCCTTTAAGAATGGAAATAATACATGCTCCAATTTATTTCCTTTTATATACAATTATGCCACATTTTACCTTCTACTAATCAACTTCCCGAGGTGACTTTGAATGCACAGTAATGTTCTATTTTCACAATGGAAATGTGGCAAATAAACATACAAGTGTTTCTATTTGGTCCAGTGGAAACCTCATTGGATTACAATAAACCCGATTCAAATGCAAGCCCGCATCTGGTGAGATAAAGGCTGTATGTCTGCAGGCTTGCTGCGGGCTCCCGTTCGTCTCCGATTCCAGTGCTATTCAATTGAAGCAGCCCGCAAGTTACGGCCAGAAGGCCGACTCCATAACCCATGCAGTTCAGGGCAGGAATATGATCTATTAAGCAAGACCATAACCTCCCATTTCGTAACAGCCAATAGAAAATAAGACCGCCATCATTGCAGCAGTAAAACATGGAGGTTGCATGTCAATCTATTAGGTTCGGGGGTCCGATATGCGATCAGACTCACAAACCCTCATAATACTTATATGAAAATGAATGCCAATACTGTTCTAGTAAATTCGGGTGTCCTGATATCTATTAACTCATTGATTCCCGAGATCGATATAACTCCGAAATGAAACATAAAATGTAATGTTATAGACTGCTGATTTGCAATTAATTCAAATGTCTATCGTCGCTTTCCCCATTATTTACAGTGCAGTAGTGATTTTTATTTGCATTGACAGTGCTGTGGACAGGGATTAAACCCCCTTGCGGGTCCTCTCTAGCACTCGAAGGATTTTCTCCTTCATTTGCCATTTGTGGGTGTGGAAACGTTTGCGGGCTTGAGGAAATTGAGCAATTGAATAGCGATTTGCGATTTTAGCCATCATCACTCTTGCCAAAGTGAAAGATCAAAGGCTTTGGGAGGCTGTAAGTCCCGGGTTTAACCATAGCAGAGTTTTCAAGCCTGTAAGCAGCCAATTGAATAGCACATTAACTTGCAACCTCACTTACGGGCTATAGTAACTTGCGATTGCTTAATTGAATCAGGCTCTGAATCAGCACAGAAAATAAAATGGATGTTTGCAGTAAGGAATAATTTCATATAAAAAGTTGTGCTTATTTTTTTGCTTTCTAACACATTGCTGCTTATCAAGTTTAGTTAGACCAATGACTGACCAATCAGTGATATGCTTTATTCTATATGTGGCTAATTAACAGACATTGAGGAGAAAAATCAACTGTCAAATTTGTATTTGCATTATTTAAGTAACTTAGTAGTTATATAAATAAATATATATAAATATATATATATATATATATATATTTAGATAATTTTTGTGTAGAGAACGCACTGCTCTTTTAAAAAAACATTGTGGGATAGTAGGAATGTGTAAGGGAGGGAAAAGGGGAATGTGCCGAAATGTCAGCCGTCAATGACCTGGATTGTTTGCTCTCTTGTGTGCATTCTCTTTATTTATGTCATATATCCCAAGAATACCTAAATTTGCTTACTATGTAAAACACCAGAGTGGACCTCAGAAATCATGAGGCCCAGAACTAATGTAATAGTCAAGGACTCCAGTGTCCTCCCCAAAAATATCCACCAGCCAGGCAGCATTGAGTAGCCGGATGGCACAGAGGAGTAGCCGGATGGCATAGAGGAGTAGCCGGGTGGGTACACAGCACCACAATGTGAGTGCCCCCAAAATCAGGCTGCATAGAACAGTGGACCTCCCAACCCAACACACACCCTTTTAAAACATCTCCCATAGCCAACCTTTATGCTAACTGCACATGCAGTAGCCAAATATATTGATCTGGTCTCCTTTATTAAATGAGTATAATTCATAGACTTGGGAATTATAGCTCATCCTTGCACCACTAGCTGAAATTTGTTAATAGTAGCTGAGCGATGGATAACCAGGACGCTAGGAGGGGCAAGTACAGCTGAGATCAGCAGCCACTAAGTGTGTATGGCGAAGTGGAAAATGATCGAGGATGTAAGTTTCAGCTACGGTGAAGGTGCAATCGGCGATGTGTAACGAACGCTGATTCGGACTTATGAAAGGCATGATGATGGAAGTTGTGCCTAGCAAAGGCTGATTTAGGACTTATGGAAACATTAAGAGTTATGGAAGGCAAAGTCGAAGTAGTGGCTAGCTAAGGTGGGGCGATCGAGGTGAAGCCTTGCGAAGGCTGATTTAGGACTTATGGAAAGCGTCAACCAGATAAAGCCTGGCGAAGTCTAAGTCTGGTTTAGGACTTATGGATAGCATGAGAAAAATTGAAGCTTAGTAGATTTGGTACGAAAGCCTAAAAAATCGTAATCTTGGACATGGATAAGGGACACGACTTAGCGGATTTAGGCCAAAATCACCTTAAGAAGGTTTAGGAAGGTCGAGGAGCTTAGTAGATTTGGGCCAAAATGTGCTGCCCTAGTCCCTGTCTGAAAATGGGTGGCCCTAGGCCTGGGCCCTGCCTGAAAATGCGCTGCCCTAGGCCTGGTGCCATCTGGAAATGTGTTGCCCTAGGCCTGGTGACATTTGGAAATGTGCTGCCCTAGGCCTAGGCCCTGTCTGAAAATGTGCTGCCCTAGGAATGGGCCCTGTGGTTAAATGTGCTGCTGTAGATCTGGGCCTTGAGACGTAGGCACAAACCAACTACTGTTGTGCACCATATTAGTCTTCCTCTTTGTTTCTAATTTATTAAAGGGCCACTGTACTTCTAGAAAAATGGCAATTGTTTATGTAGTATGCAACAAATATTAGCAGCTATTTAAACCATAAGGGGGGGGGGGCACAATCTTTGGTGCAGGGTACCCAAGACTATTAAGCTTAGTTGTTGGGGTTACATTACCCGGGCATGAGTGACTGAGCCAGTGCAGTGTTGGGATTACATTCCCCGGGCATTAGTTACTTAGCCAGGGCAGTGTTGGCGTTACATTTCCCCGGGCATGAGTGACCGAGCCAGTGCAGTGTTGGGGTTACATTGCCCGGGCATGAGTGACTGAGCAAGTGCAGTGTTGGGGTCACATTCCCGGGGCATGAGTGACTGAGCCAGGGCAGTGTTGGGGTTACATTCCCCGAGCATGAGTGACTGAGCCAGGGCACTGTTGGGGTTACATTCACCGAGCATGAGTGACTGAGCCAGGGCAGTGTTGGCTTCACATTCCCCAGGCATGAGTGACTGAGCCAGGGCAGTGTTGGGGTTACATTGCCCGGGCATGAGTGACTGAGCAAGTGCAGTGTTGGGGTAACATTCCCCGGGGCATGAGTGACTGAGCAAGTGCAGTGTTGGTGTTACACTCCCCGGGCATGAGTGACTGAGCCAGGGCAGTGTTGGGGTTACATTCCCCGAGCATGAGTGACTGAGCCAGTGCAGTGTTGGGGTTACATTCCCCGAGCATGAGTGACTGAGCCAGGGCAGTGTTGGGGTTACATTCCCCGAGCATGAGTGACTGAGCCAGGTCAGTGTTGGCGTTACATTCCCCGGGGTCAGCACTGCACCCTCCAGCCCAACGTACCTGCGTGTAAGTGAGAAGTAACCAGAAACTGTGGGTGTCGGTTAACTGAGAGTCTACTGTATATTTTACAGTGTATTTTACAATGGCCCTTTTAAATATCCCTTTGGAGATATGTTCTCCAGATCTGCACACAGTATTCTTGTTGAGGTCTATTTATTATCTATCCATTTTTCATTTTGTCAATCAGCACGGATCCCGAAGGATGCTCAAAGAGGTCAGACTCAATCCCTGCTAGATCTGGCAGCCAATCAACCTGCTCCAGGACCTATGACCTATTGAATCTGGACGTAGAACACTCTGTTCTTTAATGCTTGCTTAGTAAGGAATCGGAGTGACACTATCTATTATATATGTAATACAATGGGACGGCTGACATCTCTCCAGGAATAGACTTGTTATATCGGCTAACCACAAACTAAAAGGAACAAGTCCATGATATACTGTATATATATATATATATATATATATATATATATATATATATATATATAATGCATTTGTGGTCACATTTCAATTTCTCAAACAAGTAAAAAAACTTGTCTCATGCCCAGAATTCCAAGAAATACAGTTATTGCACTGCATTCTGGGAACCGTGGCAGGGACATGCAAATGCGCCCACAAATGCTTCGCTCTTGCAATCCATAACATATAAAAAAACATGGCTTCCATTAAGCATATGCCCCGTGTGTGTGTGTGTGTATATATATATAGTTATCTTTGTCTGAACTTAACTTATGTAGAACGCTACAAAATATGTCGGCGCGTTATAAATTAACTATGATAATAATAATATATAAATATATATATATATATATATATATATATATATATATATATAGTACATTTGTGTTCACATTTGAATGCCTAAAACAAGTTAAAAAAAATATTTCCTGCTCAGAATTCCGAGAAATACCGTTATTACACTGCACTCTGGGAGGCTGAGCAGGGACATGCCCACAAATGCTTTGTTCTTCAATCCTTAACCATTTTAAACATGGCTTCTTTAAGCTTAAGCCCGCTGCATTACACAGCTTTTTTTCAAAGCCAAGGTTGCATTATACACAAGCTGGGAATCTTACCTACGGACAGCCATTTCAAGGCTACTGCCTATCATCAGCGTGGGGCGGGATCCCAGCTTGTGTTGTTTAATTGTTTAATTTCTCTTGTTAGCAAGCTATTATCTCATACCTACTGTACATTGCTTGACCTATATTATATGGACCAGGGAGCCAGTACATCTGTACTGCTGATACTATAAGAATAACATTCAAATGTAAATACAAATGTAATATTTATCTACTATATATATATAAAGACTTCATGACACCTAAGGGCCACAATATATATATATATACAGTATATAAGTGTAATGCTGACCCACTATCCCTATTTTACAGACGTCTAGAATAAAAAGCCAGCCATTTTTAGACTCCCACACCAATCCGGGTTGCTATGGAAACCTCTTTGTGTATTTCCACAGAGAAACCAAGGAACATAACAGGGCCTGTGTTCCTCCATCAAAGGCCTGAACACTCCATTTAACAGCAAAAAAAGAAGCTTCCCGTCTTAACTGAGAATACTCATTCTTTCTGAGGCCAGCCCAGGAGTCTTTTAGACAAAAACATATTCCCTGGGATTCTTGGGAACACAATTTTTTATGCATTTAAAAGAAACATTTAAAACAATAAAATTGTGTTTTTTTGCATTAAAAAATATGAAGTAAAACTATTGGATATTTTGTGTCTCTATCTAGGGTGTCTGGGGAACCTAAGTGGGATATGTGTACCTCCTGTCTTTCTAGGATGTCCTGGTTCCAATTATGTGGTATTTTGTTTCTTGTGTCCGTCTCGGGTCTCCTGGGTCTAGCTGGAATATTCAATGTCCTCTGTCTGTCTGTTGTGCCCTGGTTGTACTTGTAATATTGTATGCCTTGGGTCTGTTTGTGATGTTCTGGTCATAGTTGTGATGTTTTACATCTTATTTCTGTACTAGGCCCACTCCCAAGTATAGGATATTTTGTGCCTCTTTCTGTCTGGGGGTGTCCTGTTCCTAAGCTGGGATGTTTAATATCTTCTATCTGTCTGGGGTGTCCTACTTCCTGCTATATATTACTTTGTGGGATAGTTTGTGTTTGGTATCTGCCTGGGGTTACTGTCCTAGATGGGATGTCTTGTGTCTGTGTGGAGTGTCCTGGTGCCAGCTATGGGTTATTTTGTGTTTTGTCTCTGTTTGTGGTGTACTGTCCTGGATGGGATATTTTGTGTCTGTGTGGGGTGTCCCGGATGGGATGTTTTGTGTCTTGTGTCTGTTTGGAGTGTCCTGGTGCCAGCCATGGGGTGTCCTAGTATCAGCCATTGATTATTGTGAATCTTCTGTCTGTCTGGGATGTCCTAGTTCCATATTACTTTGTGGTATATTTTGTGTTTCGTGTCTGTTTGTGGTGTACTGTCCTGGGTGGGATGTTTTGTGTCTGTGTGGAGTGTCCTGGTGCCAGCTATGGGTTATTTTGTGTTTTGTCTCTGTTTGTGGTGTACTGTCCTGGATGGGATATTTTGTGTCTGTGTGGGGTGTCCCGGATGGGATGTTTTGTGTCTTGTGTCTGTTTGGAGTGTCCTGGTGCCAGCCATGGGGTGTCCTAGTATCAGCCATTGATTATTGTGAATCTTCTGTCTGTCTGGGATGTCCTAGTTCCATATTACTTTGTGGTATATTTTGTGTTTCGTGTCTGTTTGTGGTGTACTGTCCTGGGTGGGATGTTTTGTGTCTGTGTGGAGTGTCCTGGTGCCAGCTATGGGTTGTTTTGTCTTTTGTCTCTGTTTGTGGTGTACTGTCCTGGATGGGATGTTTTGTGTCTGTGTGGTGTGTCCTGGTGCCAGCCATGGGTTATTTTGTGTTTTGTCTCTGTTTGTGGTGTACTGTCCTGGATGGGATGTTTTGTGTCTGTGTGGAGTGTCCTGGTGCCAGCTATGGGTTATTTTGTGTTTTGTCTCTGTTTGTTGTGTCCTGTCCTGGATGGGATGTTTTGTGTCTGTGTGGAGTGTCCTGGTGCCATCCATGGGTTATTTTGTGTTTTGTCTCTGTTTGTGGTGTACTGTCCTGGGTGGGATGTTTTGTGTCTGTGTGGAGTGTCCTGGTGCCAGCTATGGGTTGTTTTGTCTTTTGTCTCTGTTTGGGGTCTCCAGGATCTAGCTTGTATATTCTATGACTTCTGTCTGTCTGGGGTAGTCCTGTCCTATCTTGGATATGTTGTGTCTGGAGTGTCCAGGTCCCAGGCATGGGTTGTTTTGTGTCTTCTATCTGTCTGGGGTGTCCTAGTCCCAGCCATGGTGTCCTGATCCTAGCTGTGTTATTTGGCTTCTATTTTGTGTCTCGTGTGTATGGTGGGGTGTGGTTCTTTGAGCCTCATCGCACAGCAGCAGCTGCAGGATGGCAGACACTGATACTGAGTGCGGCAAGTTTGCTATTTTGAAACCCTCTGGAATGTCTCGCTCACTGCTCAGTGCTCTCATTAGTCATGTTGTGAGACTCTGCTCTCATAATGTGAAATATATCCGGATAGTGCTAGGGGAGACTGCGGCTGTCTCTGTGTACAGTGATCCTCCAGGCTGTGTGTACACTAGGGGGGAAGGGGGGCACCAATGCACCAGAAATCTTACCAATGAAAGACAAGCACTAAACTAAACACAGGAATAAAACACATAATGTATCACTGAAGAAAACACTGGGACAATAAACCTCTCACTCATCCAAGGTGACCTTAAAGGGACACTGTAGTCCCTTTACTTTAATTGCTCTATTTTAAAGAACTAGAATAAAGGCCTTTTTTCTGAACATTAAAAAAGCTTCAATTTACCACTTGTGTAATTCTGGTCATCTCCATTGTTGTCTTATGCAGACCTCCCGCTATGTCTCAACGTCCAAGCCTTCTTCCTGCTTGAAGGGCAGATAATCAAAGGCAATCTAAGTCTACAAGGTCCTCCCCTACTTGATAAGAAGGATTTACTCATAGATGGGAGGTATAAGAAGATAGAAATGGAGATGGCTAGGACAACATACAATTTCATAAATAGGTAACAATACAACGGTTGGTTATATTTTTTACCTTACTAAAAAACGCTGTCTTTTTCCAACACTGTACATTAAAATAGCATCATATAAATAGTGCACCGCAGTGTCCACTGAGCATCCCTCCTGACAAGGACAATGCCTCTGCTGTCTCCACACTCCTCTTTGTATGCTCATCATTCAAGATGAACCTCCACTATGCCGAACAGCAGGCACATGTATGACATCCTCTAATACTGCTACATTATTAAAGGGCCACTTATTCAGCACCATTTGGACCATATCACAGTAAAGATCTTCTAAAACATGCTAAAATATTTTTTACGTTTTTGAGACAAAACATTTTCACTGAGAAATCAAATCAAAGCTGTGTTTATGTGTGTTAAAGACTGCCCACAGCCAGCTCCATTCTGAAACCAATCAGGGTGCATGGGTGTGCCCCCCATACAAGTCAATTTTAAGGTTTTGTCAGACTGCTAATATTCAGTTCCAGTTTGAAGGGAACATTTATCAAAGACAGAACTAGTAATGGGTTTATTTTTTCTTACCATTTCTGCACTTTATGGAATTTGAGAAATTCTTTCAGTACAGCTCAGGGGGAGACGTGGGGGCTTATGATCCCAACAAACTCCACTAATTATTTATGCAACAGCCAGTGGGCAGAATAGACTGCATGTAAACAAAGATTTAAACTTAAGAGTGGTGTCAATTTCAGTCACATCCAATTAACACTACTGACCTTTGCCTCTTTCCTTGTGCCCCACCAGTCTCTCTATTGATGTCATGTTAAAGCTCTCAGAACTGATGCAACAAAGAAAAGATGGAATCCTCTATGCTAATGTTCAAAATTCAGATTTCTTCTAAAACTGTACATGGCTTACACAGACGCTAATATTGTTCGGCGTTACATTATTCACAAACAAGTGCTGTTTTTCTTGACCTACATTGATGCTTTAAACACAACAACTCTCATACTCTCATGTCGTAAAAAATCTGCCCTACAAATTCTTCTTCCTTTCTTCTCTACTCTCCCAAGAATTGGCAACTTCCATCTATACCGGTGCATGAGCTGCTGGGAAGGCGTTTATTGGGACTGTTTGGAATGTTTCAGTGATTAAAAACAGAGCATAAAATGTTGTGTATATATATATATATATATATATATATATATATATATATATATATATATATATATACAAAACCTGGGTAGTTTATTTAATATTAAAAATAGGGAACGTTCAATGTCCCATTAACTCATAGATACAATTTTGAACGAATAGAATTGCAACATTATTCCATGATGGAAGGTCGGGACTGTTTGCCCGTTGACTCTTTTAAATCTTTATCATGCCCACTAGTTTAAAAATAAAAATACCTTTGTACAAAAAAATCACCTCATATGAAAAGTCACATAAAACTATAGCCACCTACATCTCAATGCAGTCATTGATCAGCGCTCTCCCTCCAACTACTGCTCTGTGTTTCGCTTTAATCCCCTCCTGAGTTACTATAGAGAGAAGTTTAGAAGTTCTTGCGTCATTCTCTCCAGTCTGGCTTTTTGCCCTACACACAACACAGACAGTGTATTAACAAAGCTGGCCAATGATCAGCAACCTGCCAAGTAACAGGGTCACTTCCCATTACTCCCTCTCTTCAATCTCTCCGCCATCTTTGAACACTGCCCATCACCCTTCTCTTCTTCTAAGTCTTATTATAATTGTTCGTTCAGTTGTTATTCTTACCATGCCCATTTTGGTGGTTATATGGTTTCTTTACATTCATTTATATTTTATAGCTTTGTATTATTTTTTATTTTAAATTTGACCAATTTAAAGCTGCCACTCCCAGTTTTGTATTCCAAATGTTCAGCGTTATACCAAAGTAATCACAACTCTCTTTTACGATTTTCTTGCCTATTCTTCCAGTTTCTTATACTTTTACAGTTCATGTTCAAAGTATTTCTTTATTTTTAAGTTTAAAATCTGCAAAGATTCAGTGCCTACGTCAATTTCAATAATATATATTATTAATGCTAATTTGGCCTAGTTTGGTCCTTGAGGAACATCATTTACCATTTAATCCATATATGATAATGAATATATCGCGGGAATCTATCTTGTAATGCAAAACCTACAACTAATACTTAAATAATCACTGTTCTATATGGTATTTTGAATAAATAAACCTGATAATGACAAATTGTTTTAGAAAGGAAAAAAAAATAGAAATAAACAAGAGCATTTTCACTTTATCTTTTGTACCAAATTATTCCTTGCTACAAGCATCCATTTCATTTTATCAGCTGCCTGTTACTTTCTTTGTAGGGTTTATCCTTGTAAACTAATGAGTATTCCATTCCTGCAAGCTCTGGTAACTGTAAATGGGACATTCACATTTTGCAGATAGAAACTTAAAAATATCTTCCACAGCAGCATAATTACATATAAAATGTTTTATATTGGAGACTTTGTTATTGTGTTTTCAATTCTAAAAACATTAAGACTATTTTCAAGTTTAGTTATAAAAATGAGTACGGTATATTTCAAATATGTGAGTGTACAGTGGACATTTAATGTATAAATAATGAAACTGCTTGCATTGCCAACTTGTAACCTAAATGTGAGGAATATTCTTATTATAATACAATAACTGGACAAAAAGCTTCTATAACAACTCACCGTCTCCTTTTATTCTCGTGTCCCTTTGGAGGAAGTTGAGCCCTGAGCTTCCTGACTCCATCACATTGCACAGCAAAGTTGGGTCAGATCCCCCATCACTGGTCACAGATGTTTGACTGGTAACAGATCCATGGCCAGAGTTTGTGACTTTATTGTCTAAGTTATCACTGGGGCAACCCTCACAAGTACGGCTCATGCAGTGAAGGAAAGACATGGGTGGGAGACTGTGACTGCGAAATTCTCCGCGCTCTGTCATTCCACTTCTGTGTAGCTCAGGAATTGGAGAGAACTCCAATGAGGAATCGCCACTAGTTCTCATTGGTGGACTGGAGCCATTCTTTTTTCTGCTCTTTGCTAGTTCCAAAAATGACGTAACCCTCTTAGGAGATGATTCCTGGGCTTGGCCTGATTGGCCTTCACTTAGTTTCACTGGACAACTCATCATACGTTCTAGGGACCCAAGTCGATTAGTTGGGCTTTTGTCCAAGCTGCGGTCATAGCTACGAGAACGTTGTCTTCCAGCAGTGAAATTTGGTGGTGAAACATTGACATAAACCTGTCCCTCAATAATATCTGATTTTGATCTCCCAATGGGTCCATTAGAGTCATTTGTATCCAAACTTGATTCCGGTTGCTGGAACAGAAAATATTCAGTTGGCTGCACTGGACTTCCCTTTGTGTGATCATCTGAGCAACTGGTAATAGAGGACCCTGCAGTGCTAGGAGATGATTGAGATGATAAATCACACGTAACCAGCTTATAATAATTCTGAGTGGCCACCACAAGTCTGGCCTGGCTCTGAAAGCAAGATGTTAGATCTGAGCTTTCTGCAGGACATTGTACTGCATCACAGTTTAGGTGGTATGAATTACAATTGGCATCTAGCACAGGAGAAGATGGGTGGTGGTGGCAACCGCATGGCTTTCCAGAGTCTTCCTGGACATGTAAGTCACAAGACGTCTTGGATTCTGTTGGTGAGGTTTGCAGGTCAAGATAGAATGCCCCTGTGTCTGGGTGGCTGCAAAATGAGGAGTCACAGGACAGACTCCCTGAATTCAGATTCGATCTGGGTTGTCCATTCATTTTATTATATAGGGTACTGAAATTCACTAGAATTCCATCCGAACTATTGCAAGAAGAGTCACTTACATAGCTTACCTGCTGATCCATTTCTGACTGGCTAGAGGCGCTGTAGCATCGGCAGTGCCCCAGAGGTTCCAAGCCATTACAGCTACACTCTCTGCTGTGTAGGAGATCTTGATTTTCCAGATCTGAACTTTGGTTCCAATCCAGAGAAAAACTAGGGGCATTATGTTGTTGCCAAGAATGTTCCTCAATAGTTGCCCCTGATGGAACTTGGTTGCCGTTACTCCCCTTCTGAACATCTGGTGAGGTCTTCTCTTCTTGACCATCCACTGACCCTGACCTACCACCCAGTATCCATGGCTTCACAACGGTTGGGGTCTCGTGAAGATGGAATGGTGGTAGTGACAGTTCATGGAAGTGAAAACTTGATTTCGGTCCAGTTAAAGTTCCATGGAGGTGAAATGACTTTTCTCTAGCATTTCCACGTGAGTGGCTGTTTTCTTCATCCTCATTTGAGAGGAATGGATTGTGGCGCTTCCTAGTACTGGGTCCTTGCCAGTCTTCCTCTTTCTTGGTCCCCCTCTCACTCACGGGTGGTTCAGCAGCCTGAATCAAACTGCTGTACACCAGAGAGTCTGTGTGTGATATGTCCCTCTCTGGAAGGGAGGCCGTTCTAGTGATAGCTAGGTCATTTTGACTGTAAGTATTAGATCTTTTTTGAGTTGGGCAGCACTGCCTATCTGGAACCTGGCAATGCACTAGTGGGATGTGATGCACAATTAGAGTTTCTCCAGAAAGTTTGGGGGGGCTATCCATAACGAGAGTCTCCTTTCAGGACATTGGGTTATCAGCAAGACAAGTCTTGAAAATTGAAGGACATAATAAGAAGACACCTGTGGACAAAAAAAGGACAGTTTGTGAGAAGAACAATATGCTTTGACAAAAAATAAATCTTTGGTGCACCCACAAAATTAATAATGGAACACACTGTCTTCCACATTCTTCCTCCTGCCTTCCTCCCAATCTCCATTAGTTACAATTTAACTGTATGTGAGGCCTGCAATAGAAGTATTTGTAAGATAGATGTGCTTACGGAATTGGAGAAGATGGTACCCAAGATGCAGGGGCGTAATTAGCAGAAGCTGGATGTGTCCACTACAGAGAGGGGCCAACAATGGATTCTTAATTTATTTGGAGCGAAGGTGTAGAAAATTAGGTTTATTTATTGGTTATTATTGACTCCCACTGGCACCTACCATGCATATATATATCTATACAGGAAGAATTTGCAAGGGGCTCCAAGCTATTTTGTAGCTGGACCCTCCATTCCCTGATGACATTTCACTCCATTCACTGTCGAGATGTCAGATAATGAGGACCAAGACATGGGCTTTACCACAATTCACAGCAATGTGCATATGTGAAAGGCTTGACCTATATAAATGGGCACAGCTGTAAACAATTAATTTTTATTTCTGTATTACTAAACCATAATTAATATCTACACGCAAATATGTTGGCAGAGATGGAGACATTCAAAATGTTTTACCCATCAATTACTACACATTGGTGTTTGATCTCTCCCAACTCAATCCATTTTTCATATCACCCTTACAAATTTCTCTTAAAGGGTTCCCCTCCTAGTCAGGCTTGTCCTTACTTTTCATGGTACGCCATCTTATTATGTTCACTCATCATTACTATGTTTTTACATTGAATGTTAGCTTCATTAAATTAGGTCATCTGCTGAAACAGCGGTTTAGGCCTGTTACGCAATTTATGGATGGGGCAGGAATTAAATTATACATTATTATTCCATCATCATTCATTAATTTGCTAGGCTGTATGCTACAACCAATTATACAAGAAAATATGGATACCTGGTGAATGGTATTTAGATATACCAGTTGAAAAAGAGAAGTAGACGTGTAAACAAAATGGAAGCTGGCAGAAAGTAATTAAACATATATAAAAAATAAAAAAAAATAAAGGCCATGTTTATTTATTGATTTTGCTTTCTACACATAGGCCAGTGTTACGTTTAGTTACTCGAAAGACACAATAGAAACAAATTGCCCACCGTTTTGTTTTGTTTTTACTACAAAATGGTGCTCAAAGACCTCAAGGGAATTCAGGAATACTTAAGATTGTAAATAAATATGGCTCTAGTAACCAACTCCATGCTTGATCAAAGTACTATTTGTCTTATAAAATGTCCCAGCAAATGAAATGTAAGTAATTCCAAAAACAAGGACTGACTTGTTAGTAACGATGAGGGTTATGTTCAGTGGCGGGGCTAGTGAATGGAATGGCTACTGCAAAACCGCAGTGCAAAGAAATGTTTTGCCCCCAACTCATTATATACTTAGATATATATATATATATATATATATATACAAACGGAAATTTTAAAAAATTAGACTGCATTGCCCCTCCAGTGCATTGCACCATGGTATCATCCACATGGAAACCAAGAGATCCATATGCAGAGTATTGGTGAGTAACTGATCGCCCTGGGGTCACCCCATGCCCTGAAAAGCTTCTCTGCAGCTATATTTCAATCATTATGGTGTCCGACCCAGAAATTTACTTAACTTTACAGTGGCTGTGGAGGGTCATGATGGGCGGCTATGCCAATTTTACCCATAGGGCATTGCAGATTTGAGTGAAGACCTTATTTAGTGTTCTGAAGCTTGGTGAATCTTGCCCAATTTGTCACCTCTTGCACATCATTGCCATTGTATCGGGCTAAGGTGCACGAGTCTGCAAACTTTAAGAATAAATGAACAAAAATACATTAAACTTTATAATGTGGGTTCCAGAACTAGTGAATGGAGGGCCCTTGTGCTAAATAATGCCCCCCCGCAAGTAGATGCACGTAGGAATTAATCAAATGCCAAAATATATGTAGGTGATCTGGCCACCCCTAAAGACTTTATATAAGTCCTCCTTTATTCCAAGCCACTTCCCCTATCCAGTTGTGGGTCCTGGTGCTTTGCACTTGCTGCACCAGCGGTAGCTCCGTCACTGAAATAACTTAAATATACAAAATAATTTGCGGAAATATACTAAATTGTGGGTTTACTGTTCACCACCAAATATTCTGCTACAAATGGGAGGAAGGAGGTCAACCGGCTGTTCCCTAAAGAGCAACAGAATTAAATAAAAAATAGTTCAAAAATATATATTGGGCTAATTGGGCTTGTGGCAGCCTATAATATTATAGGACTTTTTTGTATGATTATATAGTCCCTTTAAAAGCTGAAGAACAGATTTGCCTAAAATCATTACCATAATGGACTTTAAGGGTATGCTATATGTGTACAAGTGGGTCAACCAATGGCTCATTCACTTGGACATCATTACACATCATTACACATAGATACCATGACCTGGCTCTAGGCCTCAAGGCCGCGCTTGGACAAAGCTGCCGAGGAAGTTTCAGTTTATTCTGTGACCCTGGAAATAATTAATGAAAACCACATAAATCTGCTGCTGGAGCTTCAATGCACAACGGCCAAACGCCCAGCTCCATCAGCACTCACATCCCATCAATGCACTTCCATTATCTCCATGGCAACGAGAGTCAGCCGCCAATCCAAATCTAATCAATTAAACCCTTCCAAGCTGTTATATCTGCCTAGTGAATACAGGCCCACTGTACAATATATATATATATATATATATATATATATATATATATATATATATATATATGTCTGAGCGCATAATAAGGCAGGGACAAAGGGGAAAAGCCATACATCTAGCTTTTAACTAGAATAAAGCAAAGATGTTACAGCTGGATTGCCCTGGGGGCATCCATGACACAAGTTGTGTGCGTGAGATGGCCATTCCATTACTTGCTTCTAATGATGCAACCAGCCTGCATCCTGGGGCGGTGAGGGGGAAAGTGTGTGGTGTTGATTTCATTCAGATTCAATTATCTAACAAAGCCTCTTGACTTCTTCCCCTCCCTCCTCCTCCTTCCACTGATGCAATGACCTGGGATAGGCCCTCACAGTATTTACTCAGCTTATTTAGTAAAATGTGCTCTGCTATAGGGCAGATGGAGAAGTATTATTTGCAGCGAGAAATGCAAAAGCAATATATATAAATATGTTTATTATTGTATTATGTTTTTGGAATCTGATTCCTATTTTAATAGTAAGTTATAAAGATTTCAAGCTCCTGGCTTCTATTAAAATAGGAATCACAAGTCATATAATTACATACAATAGGCAACATAATTACATTTTCTGGCAAACAACAGTATAAAATGAAATATAATTAAAATAATAGACGAGGATCCAGGTTGCAATATGAGCTAGCTGCATCAGAGAAGAAAATGAGCTTAGTAAATACAGTGATGTGATCACTCCGAGTGTTTTAGCCTAAACACAAACATAATATGTCCCTATTGCAGTTAGCATGATATCGCGCTATGTGCTGATTGGTTACTAAAAAACAGGGCTTAGTAAATAGCAGTATAGACATTTTTAACGTGACCCCTTAAAGGGGATGTTTTGTCACCTTACACTAGGTCTTATTCTCGGGATATTACTACGTGAGCATCGGTAAGTAAAACAGAATCACTGAGCGGCTAATTGATAAAAAGGTATCTGATAAAAAGTGTGATACTAACCCTTTATCTATGGCAACTTTAAGGCACTAAAACTAGCTATGCATTGTGCTAGCCATTTGTTTCTAAAGTGAAGTGATAAACAGCATTAATATCTCAGGAATGATTTAATGTAGAGGAAAAAATGCTATTACAATGTAGAGAGAAACCAGCTGGTTGTCAGTATCCATTTAAATCTAATTTAAAGGGATATCATCTAAATTAATTATGGCAAATTAGATATGTATTCAGCTTTCTAAGGTTAGTGGTACAGTTTAGGGGTGAAAGGGGCTTATTAGGGGTAACCATAGCACAATGACTAAGGATGAATATTCCCAGAGAAGTGTATACAAATGCAAACACATATCTACATGGAGTGAAAAGTCTTTATAACCTAAAGTAACAATATATCTGAATATGCTTAGAGAGGATCTATAAATATGTGTCTGGGCCAACGCGTGCGGAGGAATGTGGGCGGCCAGTGATGTAATATTACAGGATTAAAGACCACATATGGGTTATTATATATAAGTATAAATCAGGATAGAATATAGGGTCACTGGTACATTTAATATAGGGGGATATTTGTATCATTGACATTTTATCGCTGTATTTGTGTGTCATGCAAATAACATTACTCTGCGTCACTCCACCCCCAGCGGGTCCATCAGTACAGTGGGAGGTGGCACAGAATGTAAATATTACACTGGGGATATCAGACTCACTTGGCAGCTGTGACAATAAATAAACCCCCCTCAATCGCGCCTCATTATCCAGCTCTGACGCTGTAGGAGACCCCGTATTTTCTGCCACTTTAATGGGGAACAATTGAAAACAAATTACAAATAAGATCCAGAAACAACTAATTTACTTGTCACTTGTATCAACTGAGCTGTCACTGTGTTACAAAGTAACTATACTGAGTTTAACCATTTGTTGGCTAACTGGCACAAAAGAATAGATCAATAACCAATACCTCTAACAAGACCAGGGCCTAGGGCAGCAAGAAAAGGGGGGCAGCAAAAGTACCATGTCACTCTTTTATCTGTCTCCCATCTTTCCAACCCTCTATCCACCACTATGTTTATGTATTTCATTCTCTTCCCCCCGCCCTGTACTCTCTGGTCCTCTTTTTACCTTTTATATACTATCTGATTCTCACTTTGTTCCTCTCTTCCTTCACTCACCATAATGCAACCCTAGTAACTAATACTGAGTGCCACTCACCAAAATGTGACCCTAGTAACTAATACTGAGTGCCACTCACCATAATATGACCCTAGTAACTAATACTGAGTGCCACTCACCATAATGTGACCCGAATAACTAATACTAAGTGCCACCCACCATAATGTGACCCTAGTAACTAATACTAAGTGCCACTCACCATAATGTGACCCTAGTAACTAATACTGAGTGCCACTCACCATAATGTGACCCGAATAACTAATACTGAGTGCCACTCACCATAATGTGACCCTAGTAACTAATACTGAGTGCCATTCACCATAATATGATCCTAGTAACTAATACTGAGTGCCACTCACCATAATGTGACCCTAGTAACTAATACTGAGTGCCACTCACCATAATGTGACCCTAGTAACTAATACTGAGTGCCACTCACCATAATGTGACCCTAGTAACTAATACTGAGTGCCACTCACCATAATGCGACCCTAGTAACTAATACTGAGTGCCATTCACCATAATATGATCCTAGTAACTAATACTGAGTGCCACTCACCATAATGTGACCCTAGTAACTAATACTAAGTGCCACTCACCAAAATGTGACCCTAGCAACTAATACTGAGTGCCATTCACCATAATATGATCCTAGTAACTAATACTGAGTGCCATTCACCATAATATGATCCTAGTAACTAATACTGAGTGCAACTCACCATAATGTGACCCTAGTAACTAATACCGAGTGCCACTCACTATAATGTGACCCTAGTAACTAATACCGAGTGCCACTCACCATAATATGACCCTAGTAACTAATACTGAGTGCCACTCACCATAATGTGACCCTAGTAACTAATACTGAGTGCCACTCACCAAAATGTGACCCATGTAACTAATACTGAGTGCCACTCACTATAATGTGACCCTAGTAACTAATACTGAGTGCCACTCATCAAAATGTGACCCTAGTAACTAATACTGAGTGCCATTCACCATAATGTGACCCTAGTAACTAATACTGAGTGCCATTCACCATAATGTGACCCTAGTAACTAATACTGAGTGCCACTCACCAAAATGCGACCCTAGTAACTAATACTGAGTGCCACTCACCATAATGTGACCCTAGTAACTAATACTGAGTGCCACTCACCATAATGTGACCCTAGTAACTAATACTAAGTGCCACTCACTATAATGTGACCCTAGTAACTAATATTTAGTGCCACTCACCATAATGTGACCCTAGTAACTAATACTGAGTGCCACTCACCATAATGTGACCCTAGTAACTAATACTGAGTGCCACTCACTATAATGTGACCCTAGTAACTAATATTTAGTGCCACTCACCATAATGTGACCCTAGTAACTAATACCGAGTGCCACTCACCATAATGTGACCCTAGTAACTAATACTGAGTGCCACTCACTATAATGTGACCCTAGTAACTAATACTGAGTGCCACTCACTATAATGTGACCCTAGTAACTAATATTTAGTGCCACTCACCATAATGTGACCCTAGTAACTAATACTGAGTGCCACTCACTATAATGTGACCCTAGTAACTAATACTGAGTGCCACTCACTATAATGTAAACCCTAGTAACTAATACTGAGTGCCACTCACTATAATGTGACCCTAGTAACTAATATTTAGTGCCACTCACCATAATGCGACCCTAGTAACTAATACTGAGTGCCACTCACTATAATGTGACCCTAGTAACTAATACTGTGTGCCACTCACCAAAATGTGACTTTAGTAACTAATACTAAGTGCCACCCACCATAATGTGACCCTAGCAACTAATACTGAGTGCCACTCACCATAATGTGACCCTAGTAACTAATACAGAGTGTCACTCACCATAACGTGTCTCTAGTAACTAATACAGAGTGCCACTCCCCATAATATGACCCTAGCAACTAATACTGAGTGCCACTCACCAAAATGTGACCCAAGTAACTAATAAGGAATGCCACTCACCATAATGTGACGCTAGTAACTAATACTGAGTGCCACTCAACATAATATGACCCTAGTAACTAATACTGAGTGCCACTCACCATAATATGACCCTAGCAACTAATACTGAGTGCCACTCACCAAAATGCGACCCGAGTAACTAATACTGAGTGCCACTCACCATAATGTGACCCTAGTAACTAATACTGAGTGCCAATCACCAAAATGCGACCCGAATAACTAATACTGAGTGCCACTCACCATAATGCAACCCTAGTAACTAATACCGAGTGTCACTCACCATAATGCGACCCTAGTAACTAATACTGAGTGCCACTCAACATAATGTGACCCTAGTAACTAATACTGAGTGCCACTCACCATAATGCGACCCTAGTAACTAATACTGAGTGCCACTCACCATAATGTGACCCTAGTAACTAATACTGAGTGCAACTCAACATAATGTGACCCTAGTAACTAATACTGAGTGCCACTCAACATAATGTGACCCTAGTAACTAATACTGAGTGCCACTCACCATAATGCGACCCTAGTAACTAATACTGAGTGACACTCACCATAATGTGACCCTAGTAACTAATACTGAGTGCCACTCACCATAATGCGACCCTAGTAACTAATACTGAGTGCCACTCAACATAATGTGACCCTAGTAACTAATACTAAGTGCCACTCACCATAATGCGACCCTAGCAACTAATACTGACTGCCACTCACCAAAATGCGACCCTAGTAACTAATACTGAGTGTCACTCACCATAATGCGACCCTAGTATCTAATACTGAGTGCCACTCACCATAATGCGACCCTAGTATCTAATACTGAATGCCACTCACCATAATGCAACCCTAGTATCTAATACTGAGTGCCACTCAACATAATGTGACCCTAGTAACTAATACTGAGTGTCACTCACCATAATGCGACCCTAGTAACTAATACTGAGTGCCACTCACCATAATGCGACCCTAGTAACTAATACTGAATGCCACTCACCATAATGCGACCCTAGTAACTAATACTGAGTGTCACTCACCATAATGTGACCCTAGTAACTAATACTGAGGGCAACTCACCAAAATGTGACCCTAGTAACTAATACTGAGTGCAACTCACCATAATGTGACCCGAGTAACTAATACTGAGTGCCACTCACCATAATATGAACCTAGTAACTAATACTGAATGCCACTCACCATAATGCGACCCTAGTAACTAATACTGAGTGTCACTCACCATAATGCGACCCAAGTAACTAATACTGAGTGCCAGTCACCATAATTTGACCGTAGTAACTAATACTGAGTGACACCCACCATAATGCGACCCTAGTAACTAATACTGAGTGTCACTCACCATAATGCGACCCTAGTAATTAATACCGAGTGCCATTCACCACAATATGAACCTAGTAACTAATACTGAGTGCCACTCACCATAATGCGACCCTAGTAACTAATACTGAGTGTCACTCACCATAATGCGACCCTAGTAACTAATACTGAGTGCCACTCACCATAATATGACCCTAGTAACTAATACTGAGTGCCACTCACCATATTATGACCCTAGTAACTAATACTGAGTGCCACTCGCCATAATGCGACCCTAGGAACTAATACTGAGTGCCACTCACCATAATGCGACCCTAGGAACTAATACTGAATGCCACTCACCATAATATGACCCTAGTAACTAATACTGGGTGCCACTCACCATAATATGACCCTAGTAACTAATACTGAGTGCCACTCACCATAATGTGAGCCTAGTAACTAATACTGAGTGCCACTCACCATAATGTGACCCTAGTAACTAATACTGAGTGCCACTCACCAAAATGTGACCCAAGTAACTAATACTATGTGCCAATCACCATAATGCAACCCTAGTAACTAATAAGGAATGCCACTCACCATAATGTGACCCTAGTAACTAATACTGAGTGCCACTCACCATAATGTGACCCTAGTAACTAATACTGAGTGCCACTCACCAAAATGTGACCCAAGTAACTAATACTATGTGCCAATCACCATAATGCAACCCTAGTAACTAATAAGGAATGCCACTCACCATAATGTGACCCTAGTAACTAATACTGAGTGCAACTCACCATAATGTGACCCGAGTAACTAATACTGAGTGCAACTCACCATAATGTGTCCCTAGTAACTAATACTGAGTGTCACTCACCATAATGTGTCCCTAGCAACTAATACTGAGTGCCACTCGCCATAATGCGACCCTAGGAACTAATACTGAGTGTCACTCACCATAATGTGTCCCTAGTAACTAATACTGAGGGCAACTCACCATAATGCGACCCTAGGAACTAATACTGAGTGCCACTCACCATAATGTGAGCCTAGTAACTAATACTGAGTGCCACTCACCATAATGTGACCCTAGTAACTAATACTGAGTGCCACTCACCAAAATGTGACCCAAGTAACTAATACTATGTGCCAATCACCATAATGCAACCCTAGTAACTAATAAGGAATGCCACTCACCATAATGTGACCCTAGTAACTAATACTGAGTGCCATTCACCATAATGTGACCCTAGTAACTAATACTGAGTGCAACTCACCATAATGTGACCCGAGTAACTAATACTGAGTGCAACTCACCATAATATGACCCTAGTAACTAATACTAAGTGCCACTCACCAAAATGTGACCCTAGCAACTAATACCGAGTGCCAATCACCAAAATGTGACATGAGTAACTAATACTGAGTGCCACTAACCATAATGTGACCCTAGTAACTAATACTGAGTGCCAATCACCAAAATGTTACCCTAGCAACTAAAACTGAGTGCCACTCAACATAATGTGACCCTAGTAACTAATACTGAGTGCCAATCACCAAAATGTTACCCTAGCAACTAAAACTGAGTGCCACTCAACATAATGTGACCCTAGTAACTAATACTGAGTTCCACTCACCATAATGTGACCCTAGTAACTAATACTGAGTGCCACTCACCAAAATGTGACCTAAATAACTAATACTGAGTGCAGCTCACCATAATGTGACCCTAGTAACTAATACTGAGTGCCAATCACCAAAATGTGACACGAGTAACTAATACTGAGTGCCACTCACCAAAATGCGACCCTAGTAACTAATACTGAGTGCCACTCACCATAATGTGACCCTAGTAACTAATACTGAGTGCCACTCACCATAATGTGAGCCTAGTAACTAACACTGAGTGCCACTCACCATAATGTGACCCTAGTAACTAATACTGAGTGCCACTCACCAAAATGTGACCCAAGTAACTAATACTATGTGCCAATCACCATAATGCAACCCTAGTAACTAATAAGGAATGCCACTCACCATAATGTGACCCTAGTAACTAATACTGAGTGCCACTCACCATAATGTGACCCTAGTAACTAATACTGAGTGCAACTCACCATAATGTGACCCGAGTAACTAATACTGAGTGCAACTCACCATAATATGACCCTAGTAACTAATACTAAGTGCCACTCACCAAAATGTGACCCTAGCAACTAATACCGAGTGCAGCTCACCAAAATGTGACATGAATAACTAATACTGAGTGCCACTAACCATAATGTGACCCTAGTAACTAATACTGAGTGCCAATCACCAAAATGTGACCCGAGTAACTAATACTGAGTGCCACTCACCATATTGTGACCCTAGTAACTAATACTGAGTGCCACTCACCATAATGTGACCCTAGTAACTAATACTGAGTGCCACTCACCAAAATGTGACCCAAGTAACTAATAAGGAATGCCACTCACCATAATGTGACCCTAGTAACTAATACTGAGTGTAACTCACCATAATGTGACCCTAGTAACTAATACTGAGTGCAGCTCACCATAATGTGACCCTAGTAACTAATACTGAGTGCCAATCACCAAAATGTGACCCGAGTAACTAATACTGAGTGCCACTCACCATAATGTGAGCCTAGTAACTAACACTGAGTGCCACTCACCATAATGTGACCCTAGTAACTAATACTGAGTGCCACTCACCAAAATGTGACCCAAGTAACTAATACTATGTGCCAATCACCATAATGCAACCCTAGTAACTAATAAGGAATGCCACTCACCATAATGTGACCCTCGTAACTAATACTGAGTGCCACTCACCATAATGTGACCCTAGTAACTAATACTGAGCGCAACTCACCATAATGTGACCCGAGTAACTAATACTGAGTGCAACTCACCATAATATGACCCTAGTAACTAATACTAAGTGCCACTCACCAAAATGTGACCCTAGCAACTAATACCGAGTGCAGCTCACCAAAATGTGACATGAGTAACTAATACTGAGTGCCACTAACCATAATGTGACCCTAGTAACTAATACTGAGTGCCAATCACCAAAATGTGACCCGAGTAACTAATACTGAGTGCCACTCACCATATTGTGACCCTAGTAACTAATACTGAGTGCCACTCACCATAATGTGACCCTAGTAACTAATACTATGTGCCAATCACCATAATGTGACCCTAGTAACTAATACTGAGTGCCAATCACCAAAATGTGATCCGAGTAACTAATACTTAGTGCCACTCACCATAATGTGACCCTAGTAATTAATACTGAGTGCCACTCACCATAATGTGACCCTAGTACTAATACTGAGTGCCACTCACCAAAATGTGACCCAAGTAACTAATACTGAGTGCCACTCACCATAATATGACCCTAGTAACTAATACTGAGTGCCACTAACCATAACGTGTCCCTAGTAACTAATACTGAGTGCCACTCACCATAATGTGACCCTAGTAACTAATACTGAGTGCAACTCACCATAATATGACCCTAGTAACTAATACTGAGGGCAACTCCCTATAATGTGACCCAAGTAACTAATACTGAGTGCCACTCATCAAAATGTGACCTGAGTAACTAATACTGAGTGCCACTCACCATAATGTGACCCAAGTAACTAATACTGAGTGCCACTCATCAAAATGTGACCTGAGTAACTAATACTGAGTGCCACTCACCATAATGTGACCCTAGCAACTAATACTGAGTGCCACTCACCAAAATGTGACCCGAGTAACTAATACTGAGTGCCACTCACCAAAATGTGACCCTAGTAACTAATACTGAGGGCAACTCCCTATAATGTGACCCAAGTAACTAATACTGAGTGCCACTCATCAAAATGTGACCTGAGTAACTAATACTGAGTGCAACTCACCATAATGTGACCCTAGTAACTAATACTGAGGGCAACTCCCTATAATGTGACCCAAGTAACTAATACTGAGTGCCACTCATCAAAATGTGACCTGAGTAACTAATACTGAGTGCCACTCACCATAATGTGACCCAAGTAACTAATACTGTGTGCCACTCATCAAAATGTGACCTGAGCAACTAATACTGAGTGCCACTCACCAAAATGTGACCCGAGTAACTAATACTGAGTGCCACTCACCATAATGTGACCCTAGTAACTAATACTGAGTGCCACTCACCATAATGTGACCCTAGTAACTAATACTGAGTGCCAATCACCAAAATGTGACCCGAGTAACTAATACTGAGTGCCACTCACCATAATGTGACCCTAGTAACTAATACTGAGTGCCACTCACCATAATGTGACCCTAGTAACTAATACTGAGTGCCACTCACCAAAATGTGACCCAAGTAACTAATACTATGTGCCAATCACCATAATGCAACCCTAGTAACTAATAAGGAATGCCACTCACCATAATGTGACCCTAGTAACTAATACTGAGTGCCACTCACCATAATGTGACCCTAGTAACTAATACTGAGTGCAACTCACCATAATGTGACCCGAGTAACTAATACTGAGTGCCACTCACCAAAATGTGACCCTAGCAACTAATACCGAGTGCCAATCACCAAAATGTGACATGAGTAACTAATACTGAGTGCCGCTCACCATAACGCGACCCTAGTAACTAATACCGAGTGTCACTCACCATAATATGAACCTAGTAACTAATACTGAATGCCACTCACCATAATGTGACATGAGTAACTAATACTGAGTGACGCTCACCATAATATGAACCTAGTAACTAATACTGAGTGTCACTCACCATAATGTGACCCTAGTAACTAATACTGAGTGCCACTCACCATAATATGACCCTAGTAACTAATACTGAGTGCCACTCACAATAATATGACCCTAGTAACTAATACTGAGTGCAACTCACCATAATATGACCCTAGTAACTAATACTGAGGGCAACTCCCTATAATGTGACCCAAGTAACTAATACTGAGTGCCACTCATCAAAATGTGACCTGAGTAACTAATACTGAGTGCCACTCACCATAATGTGACCCAAGTAACTAATACTGAGTGCCACTCATCAAAATGTGACCTGAGTAACTAATACTGAGTGCCACTCACCATAATGTGACCCTAGCAACTAATACTGAGTGCCACTCACCAAAATGTGACCCGAGTAACTAATACTGAGTGCCACTCACCAAAATGTGACCCTAGTAACTAATACTGAGGGCAACTCATCAAAATGTGACCTGAGTAACTAATACTGAGTGCCACTCATCAAAATGTGACCTGAGTAACTAATACTGAGTGCAACTCACCATAATGTGACCCTAGTAACTAATACTGAGGGCAACTCCCTATAATGTGACCCAAGTAACTAATACTGAGTGCCACTCATCAAAATGTGACCTGAGTAACTAATACTGAGTGCCACTCACCATAATGTGACCCAAGTAACTAATACTGAGTGCCACTCATCAAAATGTGACCTGAGTAACTAATACTGAGTGCAACTCACCATAATGTGACCCTAGTAACTAATACTGAGGGCAACTCCCTATAATGTGACCCAAGTAACTAATACTGAGTGCCACTCATCAAAATGTGACCTGAGCAACTAATACTGAGTGCCACTCACCAAAATGTGACCCGAGTAACTAATACTGAGTGCCACTCACCATAATGTGACCCTAGTAACTAATACTGAGTGCCACTCACCATAATGTGACCCTAGTAACTAATACTGAGTGCCACTCACCAAAATGTGACCCAAGTAACTAATACTATGTGCCAATCACCATAATGCAACCCTAGTAACTAATAAGGAATGCCACTCACCATAATGTGACCCTAGTAACTAATACTGAGTGCCACTCACCATAATGTGACCCTAGTAACTAATACTGAGTGCAACTCACCATAATGTGACCCGAGTAACTAATACTGAGTGCCACTCACCAAAATGTGACCCTAGCAACTAATACCGAGTGCCAATCACCAAAATGTGACATGAGTAAATAATACTGAGTGCCGCTCACCATAACGCGACCCTAGTAACTAATACCGAGTGTCACTCACCATAATATGAACCTAGTAACTAATACTGAATGCCACTCACCATAATGTGACATGAGTAACTAATACTGAGTGACGCTCACCATAATATGAACCTAGTAACTAATACTGAGTGTCACTCACCATAATGTGACCCTAGTAACTAATACTGAGTGCCACTCACCATAATATGACCCTAGTAACTAATACTGAGTGCCACTCACAATAATATGACCCTAGTAACTAATACTGAGTGTCACTCACCATAACGTGTCCCTAGCAACTAATACTGAGTGCCACTCGCCATAATGCGACCCTAGGAACTAATACTGAGTGCCACTCACCATAATGCGACCCTAGGAACTAATACTGAGTGCCACTCACCATAATATGACCCTAGTAACTAATACTCAGTGCCACTCACAATAATGCGACCCTAGTAACTAATACTGAGTGCCCCTCACCAAAATGTTACCCTAGCAACTAAAACTGAGTGCCACTCAACATAATGTGACCCTAGTAACTAATAAGGAATGCCACTCACCATAATGTGACCCTAGTAACTAATACTGAGTGCCACTCACCATAATGTGACCCTAGTAACTAATACTGAGTGCAACTCACCATAATGTGACCCGAGTAACTAATACTGAGTGCCACTCACCATAATATGACCCTAGTAACTAATACTAAGTGCCACTCACCAAAATGTGACCCTAGCAACTAATACCGAGTGCCAATCACCATAATGTGACATGAGTAACTAATACTGAGTGCCACTCACCATAATGTGACCCTAGTAACTAATACTGAGTGCCACTCACCAAAATGTGACCCAAGTAACTAATACTATATGCCAATCACCATAATGCAACCCTAGTAACTAATAAGGAATGCCACTCACCATAATGTGACCCTAGTAACTAATACTGAGTGCCAATCACCAAAATGTGACCCGAGTAACTAATACTGAGTGCCACTCACCATAATGTGACCCTAGTAATTAATACTGAGTGCCACTCACCATAATGTGACCCTAGTAACTAATACTGAGTGCCACTCACCAAAATGTGACCCAAGTAACTAATACTGAGTGCCACTCACCATAATATGACCCTAGTAACTAATACTGAGTGCCACTCACCATAACGTGTCCCTAGTAACTAATACTGAGTGCCACTCACGATAATGTGACCCTAGTAACTAATACTGATTGCCACTCACCATAATGTGACCCTAGTATTTAATACTGAGTGCCACTCACCAAAATGTGACCTGAGTAACTAATACTGAGTGCAACTCACCATAATGTGACCCTAGTAACTAATACTGAGTGCCACTCACCATAATGTGACCCTAGTAACTAATACTGAGTGCCAATCACCAAAATGTGACCCGAGTAACTAATACTGAGTGCCACTCACCATAATGCGACCCTAGTAACTAATACTGAGTGCCCCTCACCAAAATGTTACTCTAGCAACTAAAACTGAGTGCAACTCACCATAATGTGACCCTAGTATTTAATACTGAGTGCCACTCAACATAATGTGACCCTAGTAACTAATACTGAGTGCCACTCACCATAATGTGACCCTAGTAACTAATACTGAGTGCCACTCACCATAATGTGACCCTAGTATTTAATACTGAGTGCCACTCACCAAAATGTGACCTGAGTAACTAATACTGAGTGCCACTCACCATATTGTGACCCTAGTAACTAATACTGAGTGCCACTCACCATAATGTGACCCAAGTAACTAATACTGAGTGCCACTCACCAAAATGTGACCCAAGTAACTAATACTATGTGCCAATCACCATAATGCAACCCTAGTAACTAATAAGGAATGCCACTCACCATAATGTGACCCTAGTAACTAATACTGAGTGTAACTCACCATAATACGACCCTAGTAACTTATAATGACTGTCACTCACCATAATGTGACCCTAGTAACTAATACTGAGTGCCAATCACCAAAATGTGACCCGAGTAACTAATACTTAGTGCCACTCACCATAATGTGACCCTAGTAATTAATACTGAGTGCCACTCACCATAATGTGACCCTAGTACTAATACTGAGTGCCACTCACCAAAATGTGACCCAAGTAACTAATACTGAGTGCCACTCACCATAATATGACCCTAGTAACTAATACTGAGTGCCACTAACCATAACGTGTCCCTAGTAACTAATACTGAGTGCCACTCACCATAATGTGACCCTAGTAACTAATACTGAGTGCAACTCACCATAATATGACCCTAGTAACTAATACTGAGGGCAACTCCCTATAATGTGACCCAAGTAACTAATACTGAGTGCCACTCATCAAAATGTGACCTGAGTAACTAATACTGAGTGCCACTCACCATAATGTGACCCAAGTAACTAATACTGAGTGCCACTCATCAAAATGTGACCTGAGTAACTAATACTGAGTGCCACTCACCATAATGTGACCCTAGCAACTAATACTGAGTGCCACTCACCAAAATGTGACCCGAGTAACTAATACTGAGTGCCACTCACCAAAATGTGACCCGAGTAACTAATACTGAGTGCCACTCACCATAATGTGACCCTAGTAACTAATACTGAGTGCCACTCACCATAATGTGACCCTAGTAACTAATACTGAGTGCCAATCACCAAAATGTGACCCGAGTAACTAATACTGAGTGCCACTCACCATAATGTGACCCTAGTAACTAATACTGAGTGCCACTCACCATAATGTGACCCTAGTAACTAATACTGAGTGCCACTCACCAAAATGTGACCCAAGTAACTAATACTAAGTGCCACTAACCATAATGTGACCCTAGTAACTAATACTGAGTGCCACTCACCATAATGTGACCCTAGTAACTAATACTGAGTGCAACTCACCATAATGTGACCCGAGTAACTAATACTGAGTGCCACTCACCAAAATGTGACCCTAGCAACTAATACCGAGTGCCAATCACCAAAATGTGACATGAGTAACTAATACTGAGTGCCGCTCACCATAACGCGACCCTAGTAACTAATACCGAGTGTCACTCACCATAATATGAACCTAGTAACTAATACTGAATGCCACTCACCATAATGTGACATGAGTAACTAATACTGAGTGACGCTCACCATAATATGAACCTAGTAACTAATACTGAGTGTCACTCACCATAATGTGACCCTAGTAACTAATACTGAGTGCCACTCACCATAATGTGACCCTAGTAACTAATACTGAGTGCCACTCACCATAATATGACCCTAGTAACTAATACTGAGTGTCACTCACCATAATATGACCCTAGTAACTAATACTGAGTGCCACTCACCATAATATGACCCTAGTAACTAATACTGAGTGTCACTCACCATAACGTGTCCCTAGCAACTAATACTGAGTGCCACTCGCCATAATGCGACCCTAGGAACTAATACTGAGTGCCACTCACCATAATGCGACCCTAGGAACTAATACTGAGTGCCACTCACCATAATATGACCCTAGTAACTAATACTCAGTGCCACTCACAATAATGCGACCCTAGTAACTAATACTGAGTGCCCCTCACCAAAATGTTACCCTAGCAACTAAAACTGAGTGCCACTCAACATAATGTGACCCTAGTAACTAATAAGGAATGCCACTCACCATAATGTGACCCTAGTAACTAATACTGAGTGCCACTCACCATAATGTGACCCTAGTAACTAATACTGAGTGCAACTCACCATAATGTGACCCGAGTAACTAATACTGAGTGCCACTCACCATAATATGACCCTAGTAACTAATACTAAGTGCCACTCACCAAAATGTGACCCTAGCAACTAATACTGAGTGCCAATCACCATAATGTGACATGAGTAACTAATACTGAGTGACGCTCACCATAATATGAACCTAGTAACTAATACTGAGTGCCACTCACCAAAATGTGACCCAAGTAACTAATACTATGTGCCAATCACCATAATGCAACCCTAGTAACTAATAAGGAATCCCACTCACCATAATGTGACCCTAGTAACTAATACTGAGTGCCAATCACCAAAATGTGACCCGAGTAACTAATACTGAGTGCCACTCACCATAATGTGACCCTAGTAATTAATACTGAGTGCCACTCACCATAATGTGACCCTAGTAACTAATACTGAGTGCCACTCACCAAAATGTGACCCAAGTAACTAATACTGAGTGCCACTCACCATAATATGACCCTAGTAACTAATACTGAGTGCCACTCACCAAAATGTGACCCTAGCAACTAATACCGAGTGCCAATCACCAAAATGTGACATGAGTAACTAATACTGAGTGCCGCTCACCATAACGCGACCCTAGTAACTAATACCGAGTGTCACTCACCATAATATGAACCTAGTAACTAATACTGAATGCCACTCACCATAATGTGACTCTAGTAACTAATACTGAGTGTCACTCACGATAATGTGACCCTAGTAACTAATATTGAGTGCCACTCACCATAATGTGACCCTAGTATTTAATACTGAGTGCCACTCACCAAAATGTGACCTGAGTAACTAATACTGAGTGCAACTCACCATAATGTGACCCTAGTAACTAATACTGAGTGCCACTCACCATAATGTGACCCTAGTAACTAATACTGAGTGCCAATCACCAAAATGTGACCCGAGTAACTAATACTGAGTGCCACTCACCATAATGCGACCCTAGTAACTAATACTGAGTGCCCCTCACCAAAATGTTACTCTAGCAACTAAAACTGAGTGCAACTCACCATAATGTGACCCTAGTATCTAATACTGAGTGCCACTCAACATAATGTGACCCTAGTAACTAATACTGAGTGCCACTCACCATAATGTGACCCTAGTAACTAATACTGAGTGCCACTCACCATAATGTGACCCTAGTAACTAATACTGAGTGCCACTCACCAAAATGTGACCCTAGTAACTAATACTGAGTGCCACTCACCAAAATGTGACCCAAGTAACTAATACTGAGTGCAACTCACCATAATGGGACCCTAGTAACTAATACTGGGTGCCACTCACCATAACGTGTCCCTAGTAACTAATACTGAGTGCCACTCACCATAATGTGACCCTAGTAACTAATACTGAGTGCCACTCACGAAAATGTGACCCAAGTAACTAATACTGAGTGCCACTCACCATAATATGACCCTAGTAACTAATACTGAGTGCAACTCACCATAATGTGACCCTAGTAACTAATACTGAGTGCCACTCACCAAAACGTGTCCCTAGTAACTAATACTGAGCGCCACTCACGGTAATGTGACCCTAGTAACTAATACTGAGTGCCTCTCACCATAATGTGACCCTAGTAACTAATACTGAGTGCCACTCACCAAAATGTGACCCGAGTAACTAATAATGAGTGCAACTCACCATAATGCGACCCTAGTAACTAATACTGAGTGCAACTCACCATAATGTGACCCTAGTAACTAATACTGAGTGCCACCCACCAAAATGTGACTCTAGTAACTAATACTGAGAGAAACTCACCAAAATGTGACCCGAGTAACTAATACTGAGTGCCACTCACCAAAATGTGACCCAAGTAACTAATACTGAGTGCCACTCACCATAATATGACCCTAGTAACTAATACTAAGTGCAACTCACCAAAATGTGACCCTAGTAACTAATACTGAGTGTCACTCACCATAATGTGTCCCTAGCAACTAATACTGAGTGCCACTCACCATAATGCGACCCTAGTAACTAATACTGAGTGCCACTCACCATAACGTGACCCTAGTAACTAATACTGAGTGTCACTCACCATAATGTGTCCCTAGCAACTAATACTGAGTGCCACTCACCATAATGCGACCCTAGTAACTAATACTGAGTGCCACTCACCATAATATGACCCTAGTAACTAATACTGAGTGTCACTCACCATAATGTGTCCCTAGCAACTAATACTGAGTGCCACTCACCATAATGCGACCCTAGTAACTAATACTGAGTGCCACTCACCATAATATGACCCTAGTAACTAATACTGAGTGCCACTCACCACAATGTGACCCTAGTAACTAATACTGAGTGTCACTCACCATAATGTGTCCCTAGCAACTAATACTGAGTGCCACTCACCATAATGCGACCCTAGTAACTAATACTGAGTGCCACTCACCATAATATGACCCTAGTAACTAATACTGAGTGCAACTCACCACAATGTGACCCTAGTAACTAATACTGAGTGCCACTCACCACAATGTGACCCTAGTAACTAATACTGAGTGTCACTCACCATAATGTGTCCCTAGCAACTAATACTGAGTGCCACTCACCATAATATGACCCTAGTAACTAATACTAAGTGCAACTCACCAAAATGTGACCCTAGTAACTAATACTGAGTGCCACTCACCACAATGTGACCCTAGTAACTAATACTGAGTGTCACTCACCATAATGTGTCCCTAGCAACTAATACTGAGTGCCACTCACCATAATGCGACCCTAGTAACTAATACTGAGTGCCACTCACCATAATATGACCCTAGGAACTAATACTGAGTGCCACTCACCATAATATGAACCTAGTAACTAATACTGAGTGCCACTCACCATAATATGACCCTAGTAACTAATACTCAGTGCCACTCACAATAATGCGACCCTAGTAACTAATACTGAGTGCCCCTCACCAAAATGTTACTCTAGCAACTAAAACTGAGTGCAACTCACCATAATGTGACCCTAGTATCTAATACTGAGTGCCACTCACCATAATGTGACCCTAGTAACTAATACTGAGTGCCACTCACCAAAATGTGACCCAAGTAACTAATACTGAGTGCCACTCACCATAATGTGACCCTAGTAACTAATACCGAGTGCCACTCACCATAATACGACGCTAGTAACTAATAATGACTGTCACTCACCATAATGTGACCCTAGTAACTAATACTGAGTGCCACTCACCAAAATGTGACCCAAGTAACTAATACTGAGTGCCACTCACCATAATATGACCCTAGTAACTAATACCGAGTGCCACTCACCATAATACGACGCTAGTAACTAATAATGACTGTCACTCACCATAATGTGACCCTAGTAACTAATACCGAGTGCCACTCACCATAATACGACGCTAGTAACTAATAATGACTGTCACTCACCATAATGTGACCCTAGTAACTAATACCGAGTGCCACTCACCATAATACGACGCTAGTAACTAATAATGACTGTCACTCACCATAATGTGACCCTAGTAACTAATACTGAGGGCAACTCACCATAATGTGACTCTGGTAACTAATACTAATACAGAGTAGACACTCACATAATGGAAACCTTGTGTCACTGGAGTATCTGGAATGCCATCCTCTTTACTCTTAATTGTTCTATATCAGCTTTCTCCTTGACCCTGAACTAATCCCATCAAAAGCAAATTAAAGGATCATTCTACTTCGTTAAGTCAATGGCACCCAGTCTTTATGCAATATGTATTTCAGGTCATACCAATCATTTCTCCCAAATCTCACCCATTCTGTGTAGAGCGCTCAGCCGGGAGTGTGTCACAGCCATGATGAGAGGAGACAGAATGAGACTCCAGCTCAGAATAGATCATGAAACCAGAGACACCAGGCCGGCCAAGCCCATCCACAGCTGAGCCAATGTCCAGAGCGAGAGCCACTCTACAACTGGATGTGAATAGAAGATTCCCTTTATTTGTAAAGACGGGAAAAGTCCCATGGACAAAGTAAGGCATGAACTGGAACATAACGCAATAAATATAAATCTATATAGAGATTCTCTATTTCGGTTCTTGGTGGAACTAAAGCTCTATGACCAGTAGTCTCACCTACTCTTATAGTACAATGAGTGCTATATACAATATATCTAGTAGTATATACATATACAATGTGTAAGTGATATAGTCAGTCATATATATACCAACACATAGTATATACAGATGTAGTACACGCATGTTACAGCCACTGGCATGTACATGTTATGGGTGATACAGATATTATGTACATTGTATAACTGATATAATGAGTCATATACATAGTATTAGTGTAACATTGACCGGGTGACAGAGCCACGGTGAGTATACAACTCATACAATGTTATATACAGAATATTAATATAAATAAATATGTTAATATACAAAATAAAAAAGTCTATCTCCCCTGCCCATTCTATCGACATGGAAGTCTTTAGCTTAATCCTCTTAATACCCTAAGGCATATTCAAGTTATATTTTAATTAATTTACAATATTGACCCTACCACTTCAGCTGGAAGACTACAACCTTTATCTACAACTCTTT